>PVJC01047571.1:0-12857 GCA_004026665.1 Murina feae
TTTTTTTTTTTTTTTTTTTTTTTTTTTTTTTTTTTTTTTTTTTTTTTTTTTTTTTTTTTTAGTTAGGCCTGTAAGGCTCTAATATTCCTTCTCAGGATTGTTTCATTGTGTCCCATAGATTTTAGATTATTGTGTTTTCATAGTCATTCATTTCCTGGATGTTTTAAATTTCTTCTTTGATCTCTTTGGTAACCCAATCATTGTTCAATAGCATGCTATTCAGCTTCCAAGTGTTTAAATTTTTATGATCCTTTTTATTGTAGTTTATTTCTAATACTAGGACACTGTGGTCTGAGAAGATGATTGATATGATTTGAATCTTCTTGAATTTGGAGAGACTTTGCTTGTGACACAATATGTGGTCTATCTTTGCAAATGTCCCATGTGCACTTAAGAAGAATGCATATACTGTGGCTTTGAGGTGAAATGTTCTGAGGATATCAATTAAGTCCATCTGATCTGGTGAGTCACTTAGGATTGCTTTTTTCTTTGCTGAT
Source organism: Murina feae (assembly GCA_004026665.1). Lineage (NCBI taxonomy): Eukaryota > Metazoa > Chordata > Mammalia > Chiroptera > Vespertilionidae > Murina > Murina feae. The sequence continues at coordinate 498 of PVJC01047571.1, forward strand.
TTTTTGTTTAAAGGATTTATCCAGTGATGTAAGTGTTGTATTAATATTCCCTACTATGGTTGTATTGTTGTAGATCTCTCCCTTAATCTCTTCCAGGAGTTTTTTTCTTTGCTTGGGTGCTCCTGCATTGGGTGCATATATGTTTATCAGCATTACTTCCTCTTGTTTTATCAATTCCTTTAGTATTATGAAGTGGCCTTCCTTATCTCTTGTTATGGCATTCACTGTGAGGTCTATTTTGTCAAATATAAGTATTGGTACCCAAGCTTTTATTTTCATTTCCATTTGCCTGAAAGATATTTTTCCTTCCCTTCCCTTTCAGTCTGTGTGAGTCCCTTGTTCGGAGGTGGGTCTCTTGTAGACAGCATACATATGGGTTATATTTTCTTATCCATTCTGCCACTCATTGTCTTTTGATTGGAGAATTTAGTCCATTTACATTTAAAGTTATTATTATTAGGTACTTGTTTGTAGCCATTTTTATTTTTGTGCCTGTGTTTCTTCTTCCCTTTTTATTTATTCTTTTTACATTGGTCCCTTTAGAATTTCTTGCATTGCTGGCTTGGTAGTGATAAACTCCCTTACCATTTTTTTTGTCTGTGAAGCTCCTGATTTCCCCTTTAATTTTGAATGACAGCTTTGCTGTATAAAGTGTTCTTCAATTCAGTCCCTTTCTTTGCATCACTGTAAATTTCCTTCCATTTCTTTCTGGCCTGATGTTTTCCTTTTGAGAAGTCATTTGATAATCTAATGGGAAATCCCTTGCATGCAACTTTCTGTTTCTTTCTTGCAGCCTTTAAGATTCTCTCTTTGACCTGAGCATTTGCCATCATAATTATGACGTGTCTTGTTGTGGGTCTTACAGATTCATCTTGTTTGGGACTCTCTGTGCTTGTGTGACATTTTCTCTTCCACATCATGGAATTTTCTCATATTATTTTTTCAAATAGATTTTCTAACACTTGATCCTCTTACTGTTGTTCTGGCACCCCTATTATCCATATGTGGCTTCATTTCATGCTGTCCCAATGCGCCCTTCGGCTTTCCTCCTGTCTTTTAATTTTTTTCTCCAATTGTAGTTCAGTTTGGGTGTGTTAAACTTCTCTGTCCTCTAATTTGCTAATTTGGTCCTTTGCTTCACCTTGTCTACTGTTGAAAACTTCTGTGATGTTTTTTATTGTAGCTATGTCACTATTTCTTCTTGATTTTTACATAAGTTGTGGATTTTTTCATCCATTTGGTTTATGAAATATATGACTCTTATTCTGAATTCTTTTTCTGACATATTGCATGCATCCATTTCACTTAGCTGCTTTTCTGTCAATTCCTCTTTTTCTTTCCTTTGGAGGTTTCTTTGTCTACTCATTTTTGTGCTCACCACAGGTTCTAGGTGTTGAGTCATGCAGGGATTGCTCCTTGGGTGGCACTTGCTCCTCTGGCAGTGTCTGGTCCTCAGATATTCACATCAGTGGCTGCTCCCCTGTTGATGGTGGCTTCTCTGACGGGTGCTGTTTGCAGCAATGGTCGCTCCTCTGGCTGGTGGGAGGAGGTTGCTTGTGAAGCTTTTGTTCCTTGGTTGAGGGTGGGATGCTCACTAAGCTGCTGCTTGTTGGATGGGGGTGGGCTCTAGTTGGCTGCTGCTTTTTGCATAGGTATGTGCTGCTCATGTGGCTTTTGCTCCTCGGATGTGGGTGGGCTGCTCACGTGGCAACTGCTCCTGGGACAGAGGCAGGCTGCTTGCGAGGTTTCTGCTCCTCAGATGGGGGTGAGCTGCACGTGCAGCTCCTGCTCCTAAGACCAGTGTGGGATGAATAGTGCTGCCTCCCCTCAGTTGTCGGTGGGCTGATCATATGGCTACTGCTCTTCGGAGTGGGGTGGGCTGCTCGTGCGGCTGCTGCTTCTCGAATGGGAGTGGGATGCTTTTAGAGCTGTTGCTCCTTGGATGGGGGTGTGTTGCTGGCACAACTGCTGCTCTTCAGACAGGGGCAGACTGCTCACACCACTATTGCTCCTTGGATGGTGGGCTTCTCATGTGGCTGCTGCTCCTCCGACAGGTACAGGTTGTGTGCTGCTGCTGCTCCTTAGATGAGAGTGGACAGCTCACATGGCTGCTGCTCCTTGGGTGGGTGTGGGTTGTGTGTGGCTGCTTCCCCTCTGTCATGGGTGTGTTCCTCCTTGGACCGGGGTGGGTTATTCGTGCAGCCTGAGAAAAGATTATGTTAACTTATTGGCAGTACCTTGCATATAATCTAAATTCACAATCCCAAACCATGTGAAGGCAAACTTACTGTTAGGAATTTTTGGAACAAGTTATTGATTTGTGACTTCATGCAGTAAATAAAACAACAAAACTCCCTTGTTACCTTTGATTGTACTGGTGAATAGAGTATTTATAGTTTATTCTTTCATTGAAGTTGATGCCCTATATGATTTATGGCTTTAGGTAGAAATCTTAATTTCAATTATCCACATTCTGTCAACCTAAGATCATTAAAACTCACACCCCTTGATTACTGAGACCAATCAATTTCCCCCATGGCAGCTGAAGTTTCTACTCACATTTACTCTACTGGCTTTGAGTTTTCTTTCTATTTGGGGTCTAAAGGTATTTCTTTATCATATGAGATTTTATATGGAGGACCATATATTATATCCATATTTCTAAATATATGGTAGAGGATAGATGTTCAAGTTATTTAGCTTTGTATATTGCTGGAAAATTAATCATAGGTTTATTATTTAAAGATAAAAAATCTTGTCAAATGCAAAACTATTTATAGCAACATTTCCCTATAGATTATCCAAGTAAATGTCAAAGTGCAGCAGTATAGATCAGGCATAAAGATTATTATATATAACTGCCATAATCACACATAATAAGACTTAATTAATCACTGCCTTTGAGTATTATTTATTCATTGGCATGGATATGACAATTGATGTGAAAATGGAAAGTAGGTTTCAACTGGAGAATCACTCCTAATAGATTTGTAGTGGCTCTGGACAGAAATTTTGAGATTAAATTCAAGATCACATATTTTAATGTTTATAATGTGCCATTCTACAAAGTACTTTACATACATTATAATACTTAATCTTTACAACAGCCGTGTGAGATCAGTATTACAATTACTCCCATTTCATGCATGCAGAAATTGAGGGTTACTAAAGGTAAAGTAACTTTTCCAAAGTCACACAACTAGCGAATATAGAATAATGATTAGAACATAAAATCTATATAATGCCAGAAACCAAGGTATTAATTGCCATGCTAAGTCTTTACAAACTTCAGAAATGGTTTCATTCAAAAGCCAATATTATTGATCTCTAACATATATTTAAATGGTTTTTCATATAACAGTACTTAATACAGTATATATTCCTTATTTTATAACTTTTACATGAATATTGTAAAAATTATAAAACAAATTTCAAAATTAATTACAAACAAAACTGAAATAAATTAGATACAATCAACACCATTAATTTAATGTGATAGATAATGCTCTTTGCTTAAGCTAAATAATAAACTTGTATCTTTTTTTTAATCCTCACCCGAGGATATTATTCCATTGATTTTTGGAGAAAGTGGAGGGGAAGGAGGGGAGAAAGAGAGAGAGAAACATCGATGCAACAGTGACTCATTGATTGGTTACCTCCCACATGCACCCTGATCCAGGTCAGGGATCTAGCTTACAATCAAGGTACATGCCCTTGACTGGGAATCAAAATTGCGATCCTTTGGTCCATGGGCCTACATTCTAATCAAAGAGCCAAACCGGCTAGGGCAATAAACTTATTTTTAACAATCAGTTCATTACTTTGATAAATCATTTTATTAGCCTTTTAAGATCCAACACTAAAAATTATAAAAATAACATTTAAGAATATATTATTTATTGAGTAATTATTACTTAGTATTTACTCTAATGAAGAATTGCTGGTTGGTATATAAAAATGAATACATAATTTGAACACATTAGTGAAAGATGCTGCCCAAGGTTATTTAAGCTTAGCATTTCTAAATTACTATGTTCTGTGATATTATTTAGTCCTATAACTTTTCTTTAATTAAACTGCAATAAAAACTTCATTTACCATGAGGTCATTGACATTCACTTGCTATAAATACATAATTTATATCGGAAGTTCTCTGTTTTCTTAATTTCATTACTTTCAACAATTAAAGTTATAACTCCATTAGTTAATTTTCATGACATTGAATCAAATTTTTAATTTTAAAATAATTAAAACAACTGAAGCTTATATTTTATGAAAATTCCCTTCAATAGTTACACATTACACTAAAAGAGAGAATTTATTTAAATAATCATGGGGGAGAAAACCCTCAAAATTGCTTGGAAATTTAAAGAACTTTAGTGATCTCAAGATTCCCCTTGAAATTATCTGAATGAGTGACATCCACAAGATGTCAGAGCAGGAAATACCAGTCTTAATGCACACATACAAATACAAACAATTAGGCAGCAATCCACCAGAAAAACATCCTTGAAAAGGGCCCAAGAATCCATTTTAAAAATTACTCAACAAAAAAATAGGAAATTGTCACACAGAAAAGATCACTGGATAAATCAGCTCAGCCAAGACCTCTGGAGATGACTAGGACCAAAAAAATAAGTTTAGAGGTTATTAGTATCAGACACACAGTGGATAGCATTATGGTTTCCAGTGTCTTTCTCTATAGAGGGCATGTGAAACTTTTTCCGCTGAGGACCTTGGTCATATGACAACCTCAGATGCCCTGCAGTTTCTGTGTTAACCTTCACTGTTAGTATGGGACCCAACAGCCTATTCTCTAGAAGACACTGTCAGTTTTTGCCACTGAGATAAGCAACAGGCATTACTGCTATAGACCTCTTAAATAGGGAGATGCTATTGAAGGAGCTGCAGTTTTGTTTCCCTGAGACCAGGGCTGCAAGATCTGCTAAACACAAGCATGCTCCATATGCATCTGCATCTCAGGTAATAAAGAAAATGCAATGACAGGTTAGCCAATGCTCCAGATTCTGGGACCACTATTGTTCCACAGGGGCATGTGCTACATTTCTTGGCTTCATGGGTGCTCCAAAGGCAGTCACATATTCAGGTATCAATGCAACCACCACTAAGAAGACATGCACAAGCTAGACCTTGAGAGAATAAGGTCTTTTCAGCCATGCAACATGAGGAAAAGAGTTTAGGTGGTCCCCTGCAGCCTTCACCACCTAATATTTCAATAGTGCTTTAATGTCACTGCAAACACCTGCAGCATTGGCCATTGAGAACACCTACAATCTAGTTGATGCTGACTTCACATCACCTAGCTGTATGTGGAGACCACCACTGGACTGTCCCTGCAGATAGAACCAACACACTCTACTCAATTCACATGCTTGTATCTACCCATAAGTAAAGGTCTTTCCCTACCTAAAATGGTCAGTAAAATCTGGAAGAGGTGGCTCTTTCATGGAATGCTCAGACATCAATAAAAATAGGAAAATCTAGGAAATATGATAATACCAATGGGAAACAATAATTTTCCAGCAATCAATCACAAAGAAATGAAATAAAATAATTGCTGGACAAAAAGCTAAAATAATTGTTATAAAGAAGTTCAGTGAGTTACAATATAACAAAGACAAATTACTTAAGTCAGGAAAATAATAGACATACAAAACTATAAGTTTAATAAAGATACATAAATCATAAAATTGAACCAAACAGAAACTCAAAGCTGAAGAGTATATTAAAAAAATAAAATAAAAAATGCAATAGAGAACATCAAAATGAGACTTACCAAGCAAAAACTCAACACTTGTGAATTCAACAAGAGGTTATATGAAATTATCATTTTAGAAAAGAAAAAAAGGGAAAAAGGACCAAGACGGCAGCATAAGGTATATACCTAAAAGCACAGCCTCCCACATCCACATTAAAAAATAGAACTATAAGCTAAACAGCCATCCTCCAGAACCAAAGGAGTGGATGCTTTACAACTAGAAGGCAAGAGAAGGAATGCATTGAGACTGAGTAGAAGTTCTCGGCCCCAAAACTGAGAGGTATGGACGTGTGCGAAATGCTGGCGGTGGCGGCACCTGGGTCGGTGGCTTGTAATGGATTATAAGTTCTGGGGTTGCATTGAACTCGGTGTGGGCAGTCTGGCAATGGGGTGGAAGATGAGTGGCTTCTAGGAGAGCTGTTCGCAGCTATCACTGACGTGGAGCTCCGAGACTCGGGGACTCAGGGGTGTGCAGAAGCCAGGACATGGAGACGCCAAAACGGGCAAAAACCATGGAGCCGGCAGGGGGAAGCCATTGCGGGTTGCTCCACCCCGGTGATTCTGAGACCCCGCCTCACCCAATCTATAACCCCACCCAAGTGGTGCACCTGTCTGCCTACAGCCTAATTTAACAGACTGCAGCTGGGACAGAAAACACCACTCCATCAGCGCAGGGAAGCAGCCAAAATGTGGCGACAAAGAAACAGATCACAAATGACAGAAATGGAGGAAAGAAAATGACTGGATATAAAGTTCAAAACCACATTTTAAGGTTTCTCAAGAATTTTATAGAAACCACTGATAAATTTAGTGAGACCCTCAATAAATCTAGTGAGATTCTCGAGGATATGAAAAAGGACTAACTAGAAATTAAGCATCATACACTGGCTGAAATAAAAAATATTATACAGAGATCCAACAGCAGACTAGAGGTTTGCAAGAATCAAGTCAAAGATTTGAAAAACGAAAAAGTAAAAAGCATCCAACTGGAAAAGAAAAAAGAATCCAGAAGTATGAAGATAGTGTAAGGAGCATCTGGGACAACTTTAAGCGTACCAACATCAGAATTATAGGGGTGCCAGAAGAAGAGAGAGAACAAGATATTGAAAACCTATTTGAAGAAATAATGACAGAAAACTTCCCCTACCTGGTGAAAGAAATAGACTTACAAGTCCAGGAAGCAAAGAGAACCCCAAACCAGAGGAATTCAAAGAGGACCACACTAAGACACATCATAATTAAAATGTGAAGGGCAAAAGACAAAGAGAGAATCTTAAAAGCAGCAAGAGAAAAACAGTTAGTTACCTACAAGGGAATGCCCATACGACTGTCAGCTGATTTCTCAACAGAAACTATGCAGGCCAGAAGGGAGTGGCAAGAAATATTCAAAGTGATGAATATCAGGAACCTACAACCAATAATACTCTACTCAGCAAAGCTATAATTTAGAATTGAAGGTCAGATAAAGATAAGGTGACCAGACATCCTGCTTTTGGCAGGACAATCCCAATTTTTAACAGTTTGTCCTGTGGTGTTTTTAAAAAGTCTTGATTACTCTTTGTAATATTTTAAGTAATAATAAAAAAGCAATGGTGTACTGCTTTAAATCTGGTCACCTTAGTCATAAAGAGCTTCACAGACCAGAAAAAGCTAAAGGAGTTCATCACCACCAAACCAGTATTATATGAAATGCTGAAGGGTATTCTTTTAAGAGGAGGAAGATGAAGAAAAAAGTAAAGATAAAAAATTATGAACAACAAAGTGACAACAAATACATATCTATCAACAAATGAATCTAAATATGAAATGAATAAAAAATCTGATTAACAGAATAAACTGCTGAATGGAATAGAATCAGGGGTATGGAAATGGAACAGACTGATGATTCTCAGAGGGAAGGGGGTGTGGAATGGTGTGGGAAGAGATTAGACAAAGATCTTAAATGCATGTATGCAGTACCTATGGAAACAGACAATAGGGTAGCAAAGGCCTAGGGTGAGGTGGGAACCAGGTATAGGGGACCTATGGGGTTGGCGGAGAGGGACATCTGTAATAATCTCAACAATAAATATTAAAAAATAAAAAGTAAAAAAATCTGTGGTACATTTATACAATAAAATACCAATCAGCTGTAAAAAAGAAGGATCTCTTAAACTTTGAGACAGCATGGATGGACCTAGAGAGTATTATGCTAAGGGTAATAAGCCAGTCAGAGAAAGATAAGGTATCACATAACCTCACATGTGGCATCTAATTAACAAAATAAACTGATGAGCCAAAAAGATCCAGAGACATTGAAACCTGCAACATACTGAAGTATTTTAGAGGGAAGGGGTGGGGGTGGGAAGAGATTAACCAAGTAACTTATATGTGTATATTCATAACCCATGGACAAACAATTGTGTGATGAACTCCTGGGGAGGGGGCGGGAACATGGTGGATGGGGTCAACATGAGGGGAAAAGGAGACATCTGTAATATTTTCCACAATAAAGTTTTTTTTTAAAAAAAAGATAGAACAATGAAAAAAAACACACATTGTTTTAAAATTGCAATTAATAAACAAAAATTTATATACAAAAGATGTTATGTCCTCTCTGTATTATTAGATTTGGGTGGTCAGTTATTATTAGAAATAGATTTATTGAATTATAACCATAGGAAATTTTTATGAATTTTGTAATTTAATCCTGACAACCCTTGACACAGGTACTGTTATCTCCACTTTACAGATGAAGGAAAACATATATAAAAAAAGACTGAGGGATACATCCAAACTTATGTGACTAATAATATAACTAGATTTATTCTGAGTCCAGTCAACCTTCCTAACATTTCTGCTACCTTGTCTTATGTTGGCCCACCTCATTTTGTCTTTTGGAACTCCTAAATAGTGTCTTGCATTACTGTTAATATTACTCATTCCTATTTGCTTTCTACGATTATTTAGAGACTGAAGGATGCCCAAGCCAGAAATCATGTTGTAATTGCTTTTTCTACTTTCTTTGTACTAGAAAATGTACAAAATGAATGTCCTTGAAAAATTGTTGATGGCTTTGTGAATCCTTATGTATTGTAATTCTATTTTGTTTACTTTCACTGTACATGTATAAACATGTAATTTGTGACAACATAAAGAGGTAGGGATGGAGCTATATAGGAGCAGAGTTTTTGTACACTGTTGAAGTTAAGTCAGTACCAATTCAAATAGTTATAAATTTAGAATGTGAAGTGTGATCCTATGGAAACTGCAAATAAAATGTGTTTTAAAAATACACAAAATAATTGAGAAGGGATTTTTTTTTTCACTACAAAAATACTTAACCAAAGAAAAACTGAAAGCTTTCCCCTTAGATCAAGGACCATTCAAGAATGCTCACTTTCACTATTGCTATTCAACATTGGACAGTCATGAACCAGTAAACAATGGCAACATATTCTAAGAAATGCATTGTTACATAGTTTCATTCCTGTGAGAACATCATACAGTGCATTTACACAAACCTAGATGATACAACCTATTGCACACACCTAGGCTATAAGGAATAGCCTATTGTACCTATGCTACAAGTCTGAACATCATGTTTACTGTCCAAAGCAACATGTGATTGAATTAAAAAACAAAAGAAATGATGTAACCAATAAAAATGTAATTCATGCATTTAATACAAAGTAAATAAAATGCCAGAGAGAGAGAGAGAGAGAGAGAGAGAGAGAGAGAGAGAGAGAGAGCAAACACAAAATGTGTGAAGGTGCTGCCAGTATAACACAGCATACTGTTTCAAAGCAAACTTTTTCTTATAAGTAGAAAGACTACTATGGGAACTATGCTAATGGGAGCACAGAGGCCTTGTTATCAATATAGCAGAATGGCCAAAGGCCACTATTAGCATAAGTCTAATAAGGATGTCCAAGAACTCTGAGCCTGAGAATCCTAATCAGGCCAAGATACCAAGTGGGTGCAAGGACACAGGGTACACTGTGCCCTTCCGTAACCCAAATGATTGATGTCACTGTTGGAAGTTAGCTTTCTTTGTCTCTGTAGTAATGTATAGGTTACTGACCAAGAGTGTGGGAAGAAGTCTGCTAGAGAGGGAGCAGCTGGGCAGAGCAGAGGCTAGAGAGAGCTTAGAGAAGCAGAGGTGGTAGACACAGATAACGTATCTCCTATGTGTGCAGGAGAGAGGAGAGCTCAGAGGGAGCTGAGAGCTACTGCTATGATGTAAGGCTAAAAGCTCACGAAGAGCTGAGATATAGATACCATGTTAATCAACCAGTGTGCTGAACAGGAGAGGCTGAAGAAACTGCTGAGGCAGAGAGCTTAGGTACCATTGTGAGGCAGTGAATCTAGGAGGCAGTGTGCGGCTGCTCAGATAATAGCTGTGGGTATAGAGACTAATGCTGCTTTTGTGGGAAAGATGTACATGTTAACCAACTGCCTGCCTGTATGGACTTCGTTGTAATGAATTGTTTTGTCTGACGGCTATATAGCCACTAGTTTCTGCAACAAAGACTCATTCTTATACACTCATAACCTGTCATGGCTTCTCTGTCTGCCTTGCCACCAAGAATTGATTCTGCTGTCTCTGACACTTGACTTTCGCCATCTAAGACCCAGCGTTCAAGGAGGTCCAGCCCCGGGCAGAAAGGCTCGGATGCAACACCTGTAAGTAGTGAGCAGAGGATAAAGGAGGAACTTGGACTAAGTTCCCAACAGTTAGTACAGTGGGCAGGGTTTGAGAAAGAACAAGCCCTGGCATAGTAAGGAAGAATTTAGAAGAATATATAGACTCAAAGTAACTCAGAGAAGCAGTGCTGAGCAGTGCCCTGGCATGCTTTGAAAACTACACTTATAAATTATAGTACAATAAATACATAAGCCAGAAATATAGTCATTTCTTATCATCGGGTATTAGTAATATACATAACTATACCCTGTACAGTTTTATGGCTGTTAGCACAGTAGGTTTGATAAATGTGTTCCTCTATGAGATTACAATGGCTATGACATCGCTGAATGGTGTGACATTTTTAGCTTCATTATAATCTTACTAGAGGCCTGGTGCACAAAATTTGTGCACGGGTAGAGTGCCTAAGCCTGGCTGGCTATCAGAGCCGATAGGCAGGGTGACTGACAGGTGATAGGGAGGTCCCTGTTGGCACCCACCTTGGCTGGCAGCCTGGTGCTGCAAGCATGCCAGCCCCGCCCCCTGCCACCACTGCCACCAGTCACCTTCTTCTGCCTGCTGGCACTGCCTTAGCTGGCCTGGTGCCACCCACTCACTGTCCCCCCTCTCCTCTCCCACCAGTTGGTCTGCAGGTCATTATGCCATTTGGTTGATTTGTATATTAGGATTTTATATAGATAGATGGGTACATGATCATTATATATGTGGTCTATTGTTAACTTAAATGTAATTATGCAGTGCATGACTATACTAAAAGTCCAAACTAGAGCAATTAAGCAATATCTATAATAATAAAAGCATAATATGCTAATTAGACCAAACATCCTTCTGGATGACCTTCCCAACAAAGTCAGACTGTGAGGGAAGCCCAGGTCCCGGTGCCAGTGGGAAGCCAGTGCCAGCAGCTGAGGGAAGGAAGCCCTACTCTTTTATATATATATATATATATATATATATATATATATATATATATATAGAATCTAATCTAATAAAAGAGTAATATGCAAATTGATCCTCACTCTGTTACACCTAAGCCACGCCCACCAGCCAATCAGAGTGGCTGTATGTAAATTAACCCAGCCAAGATGGCAGCTGGCAACCACGGAGCTAGAGCAAACAGGCGGTTTCCGTTGCACCAGCAATGGAGGCAATGGCCTGCCTAGGCCACTCAAGGCAACAAAGTTTCAATTATAGAAGATAAATAAACCCCAGAAACCTGATTTCAGCCAGCCTTACTAGGACCTTGGGTCAATGGAAGCTGTGGGCAGCCTGAAAACAGCCCTCAGCCCCTTACCCAGGCTGGCCAGGCACCCCAGTAGGGACCCGAACCCTGAAGGGGCTATGGCCAGCCTGAAAACGGCCCTCAGTCCCTCACCCAGGCTGGCCACACCCCCATGGAATGAGGGTTCCCACTGGAGGGCTTGGCCAGCCTGCAAACAGCCATCAGCCCCTCACCCAGGCTGGCCAGGCATGCCAGCAGGTGTACATTCCCCAAGGGGTCCCAGACTGTGAGAGGGCACAGGCCAGGCTGAAGGACCCCCTCCCATGAGTGCACAAATTTTTGTGCACTGGGCTCCTAGTATATATATAAAGAAATCTTCTATAATAAAAGCGAAACATGCAAATGTGACCGTTACCACCAGCCAATCAGAGCGGCTGTATGCAAATTAACCTAGCCAAGATGGAGGCCAACAGCCAATCAGAGCGGCTGTATGCAAATTAACCCAGCCAAGATGGAGGCCAACAGCCACGGAACTAGACCAAACCAAAGGGTTCTGTTGCAACTGCCTGCCTAGGCTGGCAGTTGGAAGTGGCACCAGGGCACCAGGGCACCAGGAAGTGCAAAAGCAAGGTGGCGGGCCGGCGAGCGGGTAAGAGGTGGCAGGGGGTCGGC
>PVJC01047572.1:0-12856 GCA_004026665.1 Murina feae
CTGCTTTCCCAGCTTTAGATGCCAATGTTACAGAACTGAGAATGTACTCTTTCCTTTTCCCAGGTAATTTGTGGTAGGGTTAGGAAGGGTCCTGACTGATTTGGCTCAGTGGATAGAGCATTGCCCTGCCAACTGAAAGGTCCTGGGTTTGATTCTGGTTGAGGTCACTTGCCTGGGTTGCAGGCTCGAGCCTCAGTGGGAGAGTGCAGGAGGCAGCCGCTCATTCTCTCTCATCATTGATGTTTCTGTCTCTTCTCCTTCTCCCTTCCTCTCTGAAATCAATAAAAATATATTTAAAAGGGGGGAAGGATAGGAAGGAAGGAATGCACAATCCTATTGCCATTTGTGCAGGGGGCTAGATAAGGTTTGGCACCTGAATTTGAGCCTCTGAAGATTGTTATACATGGTGGTTAGGGCCGCTAAATAAATAAAATCAAGTGCTCTGATCTCATGGCTTTTGTGAGCTTGTTGGGAAATCAAGTCTTTTTGAGTTCCAAATTTATGAATGAACTTAAAGACATATCTGATGATGTTCATTATGACTAGAAAAGGTTCGATAAATCAGTTAAAGTCAATAAGATTCTTGGTGTTTTTTATGTATGTGATTTAACTATCAACATATATTTATCTACAAATGATACATTAATGATCAGTCATTCCTAGCTGTTTAAAGCTGGATCTCTACCAAGCAAGATATTAATCTTGGGGGAAATAATATACTCATTAGCAATTACATATTGAGTGTCTATTATATAGCAAAGTTACTGTGTTGGGAAAGATTAAGAAATCCAAAAGTGAAATCCAAAAGATGACATATACAGATAGTTGTAGTACCAGTCAAATGTAAGATAAGTTAATTGAAAATCAGGGGAGAGAGATACTGCTTTTGACAAGGGGGAGAAGTGGGGCTTAAATGATAATCAGTGAGGAGCAGTAGGCATTTCAGGTAGAGGAAATAGTATGAGCAAACATTTGTAGCTGCTGGTAAGGCTGGAACTATGGGGAACAAAAGAGCTTGTTAACTGTGGAGGGTAAATAGGGTACTTTGTGGCTGGGGGGAAGGACAGGTTGTTTGTAAGAAGTAATACAATTAGAGTAATTATCTGAGATGAGATTGTGGAGAGAGTACCTAAAGGTCATCTCATCTCCAGGTAGCTTTTGGCTATTTTAGGTGAAGCTTGTCCATGATTAGAATTGTTTTTCAAAATTGTGCCTATATTGTATGTTTATTTTCTGCTGTCATTGCTAAAATAGGGAAGGCAAGGAGTTTTGTTGATTTTGAAGCTGAGAATGAAATTCTGCTGTTTCAAGCTTTTTATAATAAGTTGATTATAGACTGTGTTAATAGCGACAACATAAGAGTTTTGAGGATTTCTCAGTCTATAGATTGCACAGGTATTTGAAAAAGTCTTCTAAACAGAAATAATGCATCATTACTTAGATGTGAAGGTAGATTTTTTAAAAAAAAAGTTTTTGTTGCCCTGACCAGTTTGGCTCAGTAGATAGAGCATTGGCCTGCGGACTGAAGGGTTCCGGGTTCGATTCCGGTCAGGGGCATGTACCTTGGTTGCGGGTACATCCCCAGGAGAGGGTGTGCAAGAGGCAGCTGATCAATGTTTCTCTCTCATTGATGTTTCATACTCTGTATTCCTCTCCCTTCCTCTCTGTAAAAAATCACTTAAAAAAATATATAAAGTTTTTGTTAATTTGAGAGAGAGAGAGAAAGAGAGAATATAGAGAGAAACATAGATAAGAGAGAAACAACAATTGGTTGGCTCCTGCATGCCCCTACTGGAGATTGAGCTGGTAACCTGGGTTCCGGCTGAAACCAGCAGTCCAACATCCCCTGAGGAATGTAGCAATGTGCAAGAGGCAGGTGGCCTGGGAGGGGAGCCCAAGCCAGGCTGGGTGCCATGCCGTTCCCTCTCATTCCGGCCCCCTACTGGAGAGGCTCCCACCGCTGCAGCTGGGCTTGCTCTCCTGTGGTGAACACGGCTTCTGGCTGAGCAGCACTCCCACTGTGGGAATGCACACATCACCAGGGGGCAACTTCTGCATTGAGTGTCTGCCCCTGGTGATCAGTGCACATCATAGCCACCAGTCAACCGGTCGTAATGGTCACTTAGGCTTTTATATATATACACTAGAGGCGCCCTGCCTCCAGCCGTGCAAGGAGGCACCCCACGGGGGTGGGACCCGCGCCTCACCCACTAGCCCCCGGCCGCCACATTGTGTCGGCTGGGGTGGGAGTTGTGTCCGCTGGGGTGGGGGCAGGCACTCCTGTGTGTTGTGTGTCTGCTCTGGCCCACCCCAGCTCCAGCCTCTCTGTGTGTTGTGTCTCCACTCTGGCTCTCCCCCCAGCCCCAGTCTCTCTGCGGCCGCTGGGGTGGGGGCATGCGCAGCTCCTTCTGAGGGGTTGTGAGGCTCGGCTAATTAGCATATTCTATATACACACACACACACACACACACACACACTCTTATATAATAAAGAGATAATATGCACATTGACTATCACTCCAACACACAAGATGGCTGCTCCCATGTGGACACAAGATGGCCGGCAGGGGAGGGCAGTTGTGAGCGATCAGGCCGGCAGGGAAGGGCAGTTGGCAGGTTCCAGGCCTGAAAGGAGGGCAGTTGGGGGTAATCAGGCCTGCAGGGCAGGACAGTTAGGGGCAATCAGCCGGCAGGTGTCGATTAGGCTAGCAAGGAATTAGTTAGGGGGTGATCAGGCTGGCAAGCAAAAGCAGTTAGGGGCAAGCAGGCAGGCAGGCGAGCGGTTGGAAGCCAGCAGTCCTGGATTGTGAGAGGAATGTCCGACTGCCTGTTTCCATCTGTAAACAGGCAGTCAGACATCCCTCGAGGGGTCCCAGATTGGAGCAGGTGCAGGCTGGGTTGAGGGACACACACCGCAGCCCCGCCCCCCCCCCCCCCCCCCCCCCCCCCCCCCCCCCCCCCCCCCCCCCCCCCCCCCGCACGAATTTCATGCACCTGGCCTCTAGTAGATAGATAGATATAGATATGTCAGAGGCCTAGTGCAGGAAATTCATGCATTGGTAGGGTCCCTAGGCCTGGCCAGCGATCAGGGCTGATCGGGGCCTTCTGCCCGCTGTCCCCTGGTGGTCAGCGCACGTCATAGCAAGTGGTTGAACTGGTCAGTTGAAGTCCCGAGGGGGAAATTTGCATATTAACCTTTTATTATATAGGAAGGACATAGATATGTGAACATCTATAAAATGTAGAAATACTTGATAAGTAAAAGACTTCTTATTTTGTTAGTAAAAGACTTCATTCATATTAGTTTTTTCAACCATGTCACCAATGTTTGCTTTTCTGAATTTTTCACTCAGTCAGCCAGGTTGTTTATCTTCCTTTCAGGGATATTTATCTTTCTTTCAGGTTTGTCTCCATTGGGCATGTATGTTTATGTTGGATGCCCTTGTTTGGTGAGGGAGGACAGGATCCTTCTCTCCACCCCTTGATTCCCCCTTTTTCCCCTGCCCTGTTGGCCAAATGAGCCATCACAGGCAAGTAATGGATAGATAGCATTTGCAATCAAATTGCTCCTCTATCTCTCTACATAGGCATTTTCTTTTTTTTTCTACTCTCATAGCATCCTGTGGATGTTTATCTCTCTTAAAAACAGGGACTTGGGTTTATTCATCTTGGGGTCTCCAGTACCTAGGAAATAATGCCCGTGCATAATAGTATCTTAGTAAATATTTAATAAATCTTTGATGAAGATAATGGACTTAATATACTGGGGTAGTGAACTGTTTTGTCAACAGTTTTTTAATTTATTCTTTAAATAGGTTTTTATTGATTTTAGGGAGGATAGAGAGGTAGAAACATCAATGAGAGAGAAACATCAGTCAGCTGCCTCCTACTGGGGATTGAGTCCAAAACCCAGGCATATACCCTGACCAGGAATCAAATTGGTGACCTCCTGGTTCATAGGTGGGTGGGCTTTGTTTTATTTTTTTTAATGTGAAGTTCTTGAATAGAATTAATCTTTGTATTTAAAGTATCCAGATAACAATTTGTTCTTGTTTAATTCATGATGTTCTTGACAGGATTATAAATTTGCTTCCTGGAAAAGAAAGATGGTGGTAGTTCCTTAACTATTGCCACAGACTAAATGATTTACACTGGCTAATTGTCTTTCATTTGCTGGCTCTTGATCATAATGGGAGATCAGCTGAAGTTACATAATGTAGCATCACTTATTTATCACCATATGCACAGTAACATCTTAGAATTACTTAGGTTTAAGTAATGAATTTGTGACTTAATGCCTCAAACCTCATTTTATCTTATTTTTATTTAATAGAACCATAGACATTTAAACATTATTACTTCATTGATTCTTAATTTGTTAGAAGAACTATGTTTCTTGAAGTATATATTATTGGAAAAGTGATGGAAGGATAGCCTATTAAAAAGAAGGAAAAGCTTACCAATAAAATATGATACTAAGTATTGCTAACAATATCTAATATTGATAATGATGCTTTAAACTTACAAAGTATTGTAAATATGTTTTACAATATGTTATTGTGAAAATTATTGATATTTCTACTTCTAAAATGGAGAAATTGAAATGGAGTGGCTAATTAATATGCCTGAAGTCTTAATGGTAAATATGTGAATCTGGAATTTGATTTAGATTTTATTTTTCTCATTCTGATATCACTTTATCCTACTATAGCATAGTCTTAGCACATGGAAATGGGTGGGGCCATGCATAGAAGTGGTGGTTGGAGAGCCTAGAACATAGTTTTTGTGATGGTGAAATTATCAGCTGCATCATTATGGTTTGAAACAGAGATTGGAAATGAATAACACTTAGGATAGACTAGTAAGTGTGAGTCAGAGAAAAGTTTTAGGGAGAAAGAACTTAAAAGGAATAGAAAACCAAACAAAAAGCAGACACCCTTTCTTCCCACCTACCAATCCCAGTTCTTTTGGAAGGTATCAAATTAGCAATGGGAGCAAAAACTAGTTAATGTTTCCCAGTATTTGTTAGGTTTAGGGAGAAATCATACTTGAAAAATAGTATTCAAAGTAATAGCATTTTAGTTGTGTAGAAGGCTTATTTGGGGAGCCTTTGTCACAACTGCAAAAATAAATTGGTGAAAGATTGGTCTTGTAGAATGAAGGGAGAAAGGTGGTTGGTTATATTCCTCCTTGCTTCTTGTCTAGACCATTTAAAATTTATGTTACATTTTCATAAATAAGACAAAGATAAATTCTCTGAGATTTGAGGGATTCTTCAGATACCCAGCCACAGATAGAATGCAGATTTTGGAAATATATGTGATATTGTTTTATGTGGATTTTGGAAATATATGTGATATTGTCTACCTACCTAAACATAAGTAGATACTTGCATGAAAAAATCACCTGTTTTTATTCTTAGTCTTTTATTATCATTAGGGTAGTTGGTATAGAGGAGCAGAACTTTTAAGTTAAAAAAACATTTAAATATATACTATATATGTTAAGTGTTAAATTCGTTGTTTCTAAATTCTCTAGTAGCAGAGATCTGTTTATCACAATGCCTACTATTTTTTTAATCTTTTTTCATATTGTTACAGTTGTTTCTCTTTTTCCCCCCATAAATCCCCTCCTCCCGGTTCCCACCCCACCCTCTGCCCTTATCCCCCTCTCCCCCCGAATTGACCTCATCCATAGGTGTACGATTTTTGTCCATTTCTCTTCCCACACCCCAACACTCCTTTCCCCCTGTGAATTGTCATTCCATTCCCGTTCTATGCCCCTGATTCGATTCTATTCACCAGTTTATTGTGTTCATCAGATTTTTTTTATTCACTTAATTTTTAGGTTCACTTGTTGATAGATATGTATTTGTTGTTCATAATATTTATCTTTACTTTTTCTTCTTCCTCTTCTCAAAGGACAGACACATTTCAGCATTTCATATAATACTGGTTGGGTGGTGATGAACTCTTTTAGCTTTTTCTTGTCTGTGAAGCTCTCTGACTTTCAATTCTGAATGGTAGCTTTGCTGGGTAGAGTAATCTTGGTTGTAGGTTCTTGCTATTCATCATTTTGAATATTTCTTGCCACTCCCTTCTGGCCTGCAAAGTTTCTGTTGAGAAATCAGCTGACAGCCGTATGGGTGCCTCCTTGTAGGTAACTGACTGCTTTTCTCTTGCAGCTTTTAAGATTCTCTCCTTGTCTTTTGCCCATGGCATTTTAATTATGATGTGTCTTGGTGTGGTCCTCCTTGGGTTCCTTTTGTTTGGGGTTCTCTGTGTTTCCTGGACTTGCAAGTCCATTTCTTTCACCAGGTAGGAGAAGTTTCCTGTCATTATATCTTCAAATAGGCTTTCACTATCTTGCTCTCTCTCTTCTTCTGGCACCCCTATAATTCTGATGTTGGTATGCTTGAAGTTGTCCCAGAGACTCCTTAAACTATCTTCATATTTTTGGATTCTTTTTTCTTTTTGCTTTTCTGGCTGGGTGGATTTTGCTTCTTTATATTTCATATCTTTGACTTGATTCTTGCAATCCTCTAGTCTGCTGTTGGATCTCTGTATATTCTTTATTTCAGGGAGTGTGTGCTTAATTTCTAGCTGGTCCTTTTTCATATCCTCGAGGGTCTCACTAAATTTATCGGCAGCCTATAGAATATTCTTGAAAAGCCTTATAACCATGGTTTTGAACTCTATATCCAGTCATTTGCTTTCCTCCATTTCTGTCATTTGTGACCTGTTTCTTTGTCTCCACATTTTGGCTGCTTCCCTGCATTGACAGAGTGGCTTTAATCAGCTGTGTCTGTGGTGGGAGAACTTCTGTGCTGGAGACACCCTTAAGAGACAAGACTTGCTTCAGTGGGGCTTTGGTGCCCACTGAGTCTGCCCCCTGAGTGTGTCCCTTATGAGTCTGAGGAGTTGTAGACTAGGTGGTCCCGCTCTAACTACTGGGTACACAGTCTCTTGGAACTCCAAGGAGGTGCTATTTTAGCTTCTGCCTGGGGCTTCCCAGCCCTTTATATGCAAAAGCCTCTGCACGCAGCTTGGGTAGGGCAGGGTTTTGGGGAATCTACAGGGCAGAGGAACCAGCTATGGCCAATTCTCAGCCCTGCCCTAAGAGGCACCGGGTCTCAAGCCACTCTGGAATTCCTCCTAGTGCCAGACAGTGCCTGACAGTCCAATTCCTCACCATACGATTCTGAGTCCCCAGAAACTCGCCTGGAACTGGAGTTTAGAGCTTTTGGGAGCTCGTGCCTCCCTCTGGTACGAAATGCTGCCAGCCCTTTCTGCGAGCCCCTTTGCATGTGCCTCTCTACCTCTGCACTTTATTTCTGCACCTCCTCTGCATCTCAGTCTCTTTCTAGTTGTAGAATTTCCACTCAGCTAGCCTTCCTGTGGGTCTGGGTGGTGTCCGTTTTTTCTTTTCATTGTGGTTTTGAAATGGTTGTGCCCAGCAGCAATTCCAGTGTTCACCTATGCCGCCATCTTGGTTTCCCAGCCGACAAGCGCAATGCCTACTATTGAGAAATACTTAAAGCCTATATTTAGGGGAAGTAAATTTATAATTAACTGTGCAGTGTATAAAGTAAATTGTGAATGTGTCAACTTTTAATAGAAAAAATCTTCAAAATATTAAATGTTTTTAAATTTTTCTGTAATCCCTGTAATATACTTAATTTTTTTTCCTGTAGTATATTTAAGATTGATGGCTTTTAAGCAGTGTGAATCAAATAACTTTATTTTGGAATTTAAATAAAATATACCAAATTCCCTATATTTGTGCACAGTTTTGAAAAAATGCTTTCTCCTCCCTCTCAATTAACGTTTTTTTGTTAACCGAAGATTGGGTTTTCAGATTCACACTGGTGGGTTTTTTCCCTCACCTCCACTTCATTAACATTATTGAGGAGTATTTACATAGAATTTTAAAGTTAAAAAAATAATTTTGACAGCTGAATAAAGCAGATTTTCCTTTTTTTTTTTTTTTAATCTCAGACGATACTATGCCTTTTAAGAGAGGCATTTGCAATCAGCTGATGTTACTAGGGAGTTGACATTGACCTATGAACCAGGAGGTCACTATTAGATTCCAGGTCAGAGCATATGTCCTTGGGTTGTGGGCTCAATCTCCAGTAAGGGGTAGTGCAGGAGGCAGATCAGTAATTCTCTCTCATCATTGATACTCTTATCTCTCCCTCGCCTTTCCTCTCTGAAGCCAATAAAAATATATTAAAAAAAAAGAGGTCACCAGTTCGATTCCCTGGGACGCCACATGTCCGGGTTTCAGGCTCAGTCTCCAATAGGGGATGTGCAAGAGGCAGTCGATTGATGTTTTCGCTCTCATCAGTGTTTCTATCTCTCTATCTTTCTCAATTCCCCTCTGTAACATCAATAAAATCATACATATATTTTTTTATTTTTTAAATATATTTTTATTGATTTCAGAGATGAAGGGAAGGAGGAAGTGGGGGGGGGGAGAGAGAAACATCAATGCTGAGAGAGAGAGAAACATCAATGCTGAGAGAGAATCATTGACTGGCTGCCTCCTTCATACCCACTACTGGGGATTGAGCCCACAACTTGAGCAAGTGCCCTTGTCGGGAATTGAACCAGGACCCTTTAGTCTGTAGGCCAACACTCTATCCACTGAGCCAAGCCAGCTAGGGCTAACGCCATCCTATACTATGTAATAAAAGCCTAATGTGCTAAGTGTCTGATCAGCTGCTCTGCTGTTCAACCAATCAAAGCATAGTATGCTAATGATATGCTAAATCTGCTCAACCACTTGCTATAATGTGCACTGACCACCAGAGGACAGGTGCTCCAACTGGTAGGTTAGTTTGCTGCTGGGGTCCAGCCAGTCAAGACTGAGTGAGACAGGCCAGAAATGCCGTGGAACCCTCCAGTAGTCTCTGCCCAGGTGGCCAACCTCCCATGTCCCTCCCTGGCCCTGATCGAGTACCTGTGGGGGTCCCTCAGCCTGGCCTGTGCCCTCTCACAATCCAGAATCCCTTGGGGGGATGTCTGAGAGCCAGTTTCGGCCCGATCCTGAAGGCCAGGCCAAGGAATTCCCATGGTGCACAAATTTGTGCACTGAATCTCTACTGTGTATGTGTGTGTGTGTGCATACATATATGTATACATGTACACGAATGTATATATATTTTAAAGAAAGGCATTTGTCAGGCTGAAGTTGTCTTTTTTAATGTCAAGAAACAAGAAAACATTAGTCATATGGAATTTTATAAGAATAGTTATGTTTTAATGAAATGTGTGAGGATAGAGATTTTTTGTTGTTGTTGAAATACTCCTAAATGGTTAGTCCTTCTTTGTGGAAACTTAAAGACTTACGCTTAAACTAATTAGAAAAAATACCTTGGCTTTATTTTATGGTGATGTATTAATAAACTAATCTAATAAAAGAGTAATATGCAAATTAACCACCACTCTGAGACACCTAAGCCATGCCCACCAGCTAAGCCAATCAGAGCGACGGTATGCAAATTAACCCAGCCAAGATGGCGACCAGCAGCCACGGAGCTAGAGCAAACAGGAGGCTTCTGTTTGGAGGAAATTTCTTGCCTCAGCCAGCTGGGCCTCTGCTTACGGCAACATAGTTTCAATTATAGAAGCCACTGAGCTGAAGCAAACAGGAGACTTCGTTGCCTGCCTAGGCCTCCGCTCAAAGCAACAAAGTTTCAATTATAGAAGATGAATAAACCCCAGAAACCTGATTTCAGCCAGCCTCTCTGGGACCTTGGGTCAATGGGAGCTGTGACCAGCCTGCAAACAGCCCTCAGCCCTTCATCCAGGCTGGCCAGGCACCCCAGTAGGACCGAAACCCTGAAAGAGATGTGGCCAGCCTGAAAACGGCCCTCAGCCCCTCACCCAGGCTGGCCAGGTACCCCAGTAGGGACCCGAACCTTGAAGAGACTGTGGGCAGCCTGCAAACAGCCATCAGCCCCTCACCCAGGCTGGCCAGATACCCCAGTAGGACCCGAACCCTGAAGGGGATGTGGGCAGCCTGAAAACAGCCCTCAGCCCCTCACCCAGGCTGGTCAGGCATGCCAGCAGGTGGACATCCCCCAAGGGGCCCCAGACTTCGAGAGGGCACAGACTGGGCTGGGGAACACCCTCCCAACCCCCCAGTGCACAAATATTTGTGCACCGGGCCCCCTAGTGTATTAATAATGGCTCGCATTTTCTATTTATGTGCCATTGTTTCAAAACTTAAAGCTATGTGGATAAGTTACTATTTGGTACTTACTATTTTGGCTATATATGTCATTATTAGCAGTTTGAAAAAAGATTTTTCAGAAATGGCTTTCAATGTTGCTCAATAGCTTAGCAGTGGTTCTCAACTTTCTGGCCCTTTAAATATAGTTCCTCAGGTTGTGACCCAACCATAAAATTATTTTCGTTGCTACTTCATAACTGTAATGTTGATACTGTTATGAATCATAATGTAAGTATCTGATATGCAGGATGGTGTTAGGTGACCCTGTGAAAAGGTCGTTTGACCGCCAAAGGGGTAGCAACCCACAGGTTGAGAACGGCTGCCTTAGAGGGATCTCTTGATGTCTACTTGCCACAGATGTGGCACTTAATGAACTGTAGTAAATAGCTGTATAATTTTGACTCAATGTGAAAAGATTGCTGTCACTAAATTGCAAAGTGTTTGAATTAATAAGTGCTTTCTACTTACTGTCTGCATAAAACTAGAGGCTTTGCAGAATCACTACGAGAATTATTTTCAACATGACTTTGGTTTGGCAAGGGTGGAGCAGACGTGTGATGTAGAAGGAATGGGATGCTTCATAATTCCCATTATGTGGAGATGGTAGTTGGTCATGGTGGTCAGTTCCATAGGCCTCCAGGCCACTGGTGACACTCAGTTGTTACTATAAGTTTCAGAACTTTCCTTTATCCCAGGCTTCTGATGTAGTGTAAATAACAGCTCTCCCAAACATATGCCCCATCTAACGTGTATTTGTTCACTTGTCTCTGACCACTAGCGTATAAGCTTCATAATGGCAGGGACTTTGTCCACTATTGTGTGATTCTACCTCTGAAGACTATTTGGCATGTTATAGTGTGCAATGAATATTATTGAATAAAAAGAGTTTCTGTTTGTTCCTACTGATGTTTGGAAAGCTGTGGGAAGAAGGAATGTAAAGATTCTGTTGTTCTTACTGCATTGGGGACATGAAACTTGTGTTTTCTGAGTGAGGTGGACTCTGGCAGAGAGGCTAACTGCAATCTATTTTATTTTTTTTTCTGACTGGGCAGAATTTAAATTAAGAGGAGCCATTGAAAATTCTCTTGGATTCCTACTTTTAAACGTAGACTTGACTATTACAGAATAACATTAATCAAGCTATGGGGAGAATTTTTGCCTGTTATTTTCTCCTCTTCTCCCAAACTTTATGAGTGGAGAAATGGGCTTTTGTTTCACCTATATGTCTACAAATGTTTATACTATCATATTAACATGTGCACAGGGTACCATGCCACACACATTGTGGATGAGAAAAGAAAACAAATGATTCCTAGTTTATTTTTAACAAAATAAAGAATGAATGAGTCCGGATTGCACAGTAATAGAAATAGCCTATCTAGTTGTGTTAACAAAATGATCTTTTCCTACTTGTTTTTTTTAGTAAAATGGGACTTTGCCTTACTTTCTTCGTGGGTGTGGTAAGATGGGACTTTGCTTTCTTTCTTAGTGGGATCTGGAAATTCCTCATCATCTATTATGGTGAGAAACTAATCTTCTGTTCAAAATAGTTTAAAATATTGGCCTACCTCTTTAACAGTGGCTACAAAATTTCCAGCTGTCCTATGATGCAACTTTTGTTCTTATACCACCTCTGCCTCACATCCTTGAGGAAATAAAGTAACATCTTATTGCTATTCTTTTTGCCATTGTGCAAAGGGTCTACAATGAATTACAGTACAGGATTGGTATCTGTTGTATGACATGAGAGGTGTTTACTGAGATTTATAAAATTATGGAAATAATAGTGATATAGTTCCTTAGTGGTTGACTACCTGCTCATATGTAATCTAGCGAATAATTTTTAATGTGTTCTTTTTTTGCATCACCCTATATTTAGGAAAACAGTATATATCAGAAAATATACACCAACAATTTAAAAAACGGAATCTTATTCTGTTGTTGTTTTTTTAACATGGTTTTGATTTAATATACTGTGAGCATTTTCCCCTGCTCTGTTCTGTTCGCTTTATTTTTTGCTATATATTTGTTGGCCTCAGCATTTCATTGTCAGACTGCTGTAATTTTTTAAAATAAATCTTTATTGTTCAGATTAATACAGATGTTCTTTTTTTTTTTTTAACCCCCATAGTTCCCTTCCATCTGGTTCCTCCCCAACCCCATGCCCTTACCCCCACCACTGTCTTTATCCATATACTGCTGTAATTTAATGAATTTTACCCACCTTAATCGGACATGTCAACTTACATTTGTAGTACTTTTATCAAAGCCATTTGGATATATATTTTTTTAATTTTTAAAAATACTTCCCATGCCTTCTATTCTCTTATTTTCAAATGAAATCAGTCCTGTTACCTGTACTGAGCATTCTTTTTTTTTTTTGTTTTGTTTTCTTTTTTATTTATTTATTTATTTATTTTTTTTATTTTTATTGTTCAGATTATTACAGTTGTTCCTCTTTTTTCCCCCATAGCTCCCCTCCTCCCAATTCCCACCCCAACCTCTGACCTTGCCCCCCCCATTGTCCTCATCCATAGGTGTACAATTATTGTCCAGTCTCTTCACGCATCCCCAACACCCTTAACCCCCGAAAATTGTCAGTCCACTGCCTTTCTATG
>PVJC01047573.1:0-12851 GCA_004026665.1 Murina feae
CCCCAAAGGCAGAAAAAAATAGTCTTTCCGCAGCGTCAGCACTTACCCAGGCCACTCTAAGGAGCCAGACTCCCCACGCCAGCTGCCACCTCTTTGGGGACAGCACTAAGCCTCAGAGAGGTTTCCGGGGCAATTTATAGCTGACTCCATCCAGTCAGGACACCCAGCTCCCAGAATACCCCATCCAGCAGCTCCCCGACCTCACCTGCTTGGCACCCACGGTCCCTCTCAGCCCGTAACTCTATCCCTTTGGCCGAGAGATTTTCATGGCTGGGGTAATGATCTATTTATTTCTGCATTAACGCATTTATTCTAACTAAATACTTATAGGGCTGCAGATACGGTCCAGGCACTGAGGTACTCCTGGGGACACACAAGAGGGAAAACAGATAAGTCACCGTCCCTGCCTCCAGGGCCCTTGTGGGCTGAGGTGACAACACAAGAAAGCCTCTGAGCTGCTGCGACACCATCCGTGTCTCCTTGCTTCTCGGCCCCTCCTCCTGCCTACGCTCTGAGAATCGTCCCGAGATTCTCATCCCCCACCCCCGGCTTTGCTCTGTGCCCCTCCCTGGGTGAGGGAGGCCCTCTCCCCGCCCGTGTCCCAGGGCTGCGGGTGCCATGCAGAAAGCACTGGTGCTCCTGTCCGTCTCCCCCGCGATGGGAGTCTGCAGACCCGGCTGGATCTCAGTCCAACTCTAGCTACACGGTCCCCACAGCCCCAGGTGGGGACAGGTCTTGAGCTCACGCAGAACAGACATGACAGTGACACCTGCCTGAGAAGGAAATGCTGGGCGGTGGGCTGGGCCCCCTTCCAGGCATGTGCTTCCCCGCCATGTGGATGAGCCAGTGAGAAGGGCTCATGGGCTAAGGACTCCTATGTGAGGGCGGAGACTCCGAGTGGTCGGCCTAGCATCGGTCCCAGCGCGTTCCTGGCTGAAAGAAGGTCACTTTTGTGTCAAATGGCAGTGTTCTCGGCCCCAGGAGAAAAGCTGCAGCCTTTGGTCTCAGACTATTACCGTGATGCCGACGCCCCGTCTTTCCAGCCTCCCTTGCAGCTAGGGATGAGCATGTGACCCATTCTGGACGAGAGAATGTGTAACAGACGTTTGCGTTGGTTGGGAGAGGGGTGGCTTCTTAAGGAGCATCTGCTCTTCCCCACGTAAGGGGTAGACACGCGGGAGGTTTGGGCAAGTTTATTTCCGCTCCCTCCTCCTTCGAGGATTGGCTGCCACGTCTGGGGGATTAAGGGCTAGAAGAACCGAGGAGAGGAGGACTCTAAACCCCTGGCCGAGGTGAAAGGCAGAGGGAATGTGAACTTGCGTTTGTCTAAGCCACTGCGGCTGGTTTTCTCTACTTGCGGCTGAGTGTGCTCCAAACGTGCAGGCCGGGATGAGCCAGGCGGGAGGGCTGAGGGCGCCGCTCCTCCCTGGGCCCGAGGACAAGCACTGGGTGGTGAGAACAGGTCCACTGCTGCTCTGGTTATGTGGCTCCCGACAGACTGTGCCGCCTTCACTACCCTGTGAACATGGGCTGATCGGCGAACGGATGCACAGAGGCAGCTCTGGGATTAAGGACGGGGTGGGTCTCAAGAACCAAAGTGTTCTGCAGTCAGTTCCCGTTAGGGGGCGTTTTCCTCCTTGAAAGCAGAAAAGCACTGCGAGGACGGCTGACTGCATTCCCTCGCTGCCTCCCCCGGGTATGCGTTCCGCTCGGTCTCTGGGTAAGTAGAGCGTCCTAGACGCCTGGAGAGAAATCGGCTCTCGCCTCCCACGGTCGGGTTCTGCTTCCCCAGAGCCTTCTACAGAGGTCTGACTCTGGCCGAGCAGAGCTGCCACCCCAAGGGGACACACCAGGAACTCAGTGCGGTTTCTCTGGGAAAACACTTCAACTCGTCCTCAGTTTACAAAGGGGAGGGGGATTTGCGCATTTGGGGAGGAGGAAGGTTCACACAAAATGGTCTCTGATGTCCTCCTGCTTTGCACAGACACACCCACGGTTCTGTCTGGAGAACTCACAGCCGGAGGCCCCTGGCTCTCAGCCAGGGGTGTCTCCAGTTGAGAAAAGAGGGTGCTGGCAATCGTGGAGCCCCTACTGCATGCCCCACACCCAGTGGGGATGTTATCCACAAGCACCATTCTGGGAGGTCAATTTGTTCCCATTGCACAGATGTAGAAACTGAGGCTGAGCAAGTCATGAGCTAAGAGCATCTGAATTTAAATAAAGGTCTACCTGCCTCTAGAACCTGGGAGTAGAGAAGGTGGCCCCAGACCAGGAGATCAGACGGGCAGGACCAGGGGAGGAAGGAGCGGAGCCTGCCAGCCCGGGTGCAGGGAGAGGAAGCAATCGCTGCCCATCCATCACCTCACAGCAGCCGCTGCTGCGGGCAGCTCACCACAGACAAGATGAGGACATTGCAGGTGGGCAGGGGAGAGGCGGAGGAGGGAAGTGGTGAATCAGACGCCAGCAGATGCAGGGCACAGCTCCTCCGCGGCTCCCTGCCGGCCAGGAAACATCCACACATTCCTACTCGGTAGAGCCCCAGATGCTGAGGCAGGCCCCGGGCCAGGGATGATGTGAACAATGATTACAGTCCTCCGGGCACTTGGGGACCAAGTGCCGCATATCCCAGCACTGGGGACCGTCTGTCCTGCTGGGGTGGAGTGGCCTCGGGACCAGCAGACAGACATGCAGACAGTCTGCTTGCACCAGCTGCCGATTACCTTAACGCTTAAGCCAACCCTCCCTGCAGCCTTGCACGATAGGTGCTCCTGTTCACAGAAGCGGAAAAAAAGCCAGAGCGAAGTGAGGAAGCAGATCGCCGGAGGCCACAGGCTAGTAAATGGTACAGTCAGATGCTGGCCCCACCGTCTCCGCAGTCTCTCCAAGGCCACCTGCCCAAGGTCACCCAGCCCATGGGGCCCCAACTCTGTCTGTCTCTGACGCCTGCATGGACAGACAGCCGGCTTGCGACCTCCTGAGAGCCCCTTTGCCTCTGAACAGCCCTGACTTGTACAGGGACTTGCTCACCTGAGCCGACAGAACCCAGGTGCTTTTTGAGTCAGCCCAAGTGTGCCCACTTACGTGGAGCTGGGAGCCCCAGGGTGGGCAGACTGCACACACCCGCCTGCCCGCCGCTGGCACCAACCCCAAAACAGGTCCCCGTTCTCTCTTGTGAAAGCCACTTAGATGTTTCAAAGCAGCCACGTGCTCCTCCCAATCTCCGAATGTCTCCAGCTAAGCCTCCCTGCTCCCAGCAGTCCCCGAAGGAGGTCTCACTGGAGCCATAAGAACCTCTGAGCACGAGGGCAGAAGCTGGCGCTCAGAGAGGCTAAGAAACTCATCCAACATCACACAGCTAGTGAGTGGCAGAGGCAAGAATTGAACCCAGGCCCTGGGGCTTGGGCATCGAGCACTGGGCCGTTATCGCACCCACACAGCTGGCATGGAAAGCAGCCTGCGTGCAAATCAACAACACACAGCCAGCGGTGGACAGCTCCACCATCCCAGGTCACACACACTGGTCTCATTTAGTCCCGCCCAGCCCTGCAGGGCAGGTCTTCACCTTTCACAGGTGAATACAGAGGCTGTCAGGCTGCAAAAGATCAAAGGCTGCCGGTGGCTGTGCCCCAGGGTCATGGTGTGGACCAAGCGAGAGGAAAAGACCACCCAGGTCAGGCTGCACCACCACCTCCTGCCCTAGGACCTCCTGGGGGTTCCTGGCCTGCAGTTCCCCTCTAGGTCGAAGGGCATGGGCACCTGCTGCCCCCCAGCGGTCCCATGGCCCCTGGCAGATGGATCTGGACCCCAGCTTTAGGCTGGAGGGGGGGTGTGGTCAGGCTGGGGGAATGTGGGTATGTTTCAGAGGCAGCCTGCTGGAAAGTGACAAGATATCGCTAGAAAGACATGTTTCTCTGGACCTGACAGCTGCGAGCACGGTCCCGAGAGCCGGGTCACAGGTCTGCGACCTCAGGAGGAGCTGGTGGGCGAGCCCTTCCTGACATGGCTTTTGATGGGTACGTGCGCCGATGGTTTTGGAGCCTTGAGAGACAAAGGAAACAGTGACAAGGGCCATGTCTGTCTCCTAGCCCCGGCACGTGCCTGCTCCCGGGGGAAACTGAGGCTGAAACAGGAGAGTGGGGGGCGGGGTCACCTCGGCAGGGGGAGGAGGAGGTCTGGTCTGCAGGCCTCACCTAGACCACGTCAGCTTCTCCTTCCGTGTCTGTGTCCAGACCCAGAAATAGCTGTAAACATTTGTGGGGATTTTGCCTCACCCAAGGTCATCCTGAAGGTTAAATGGGATAGGGGGCAGGAAGTGGTTGGCAAGACGCCTGGAATCTAATCATTCATCCATTCATTTATTCAGACAACACATATGTGCCCAGTGCCCGGCACACACGTCTGGCATGAGGAGAAAACATGCAAATGCGCAGTCGAGGTGGCCCTACCCACTTACCCGGTGCTCATGTGCCAAAGGGGGCAGAGAACAAACAGAGACCAACACAGAGAAGCGAGCTGGTCGCCACGGGGTCAGGGCTGTGGATGGAATCCGTGGCCACGTGAAGGGCACTGGGCGTGGGGCCAGGACCCACTCAGACCCGAGGGTCCGGGAGAACCTCTGGGCTGAGCCACACTGGAGCTGAGAGCTGCCGGGGGCGCGAACCAGCAGGGGAAGAGCAAGCAGGCAGCAGGGTGCAGCCGCGTCCCAGCCAGAGCAGAGCCCTGAGGAAGGAGGGGCGGGGAGGGAAGCCCCGTCACCAGGTTGAGGGGAGAGGAGAGGGTGGGGAGGTGCTGGCGCAGGGGCAGTCTGAGCCTCACCCCGGCGGGGTGTGGAATTCAGGGCCACGAAGAAATGGCTGCCCAGGTGCAAGGTGTGCTCTGGAGGCCGGGCAGAGGGCAGGGGCGGTGGGTACTGTGTGATTTCCAGTGTCCTGGGTCCTGGGGCCCCCTTCCTCCCGGGGGAGTGTCCCACGGGCCAGGCACCAGCAGGTGTCACCAGAGACTGCAGGGACCTCCTGTGGGAAGGGCTCCTGGCTTTGCCTGGACAGTGGCCGGTGCTTAAGTCTTGGGAGGGGATGAGAGAGAGGATTCTCCAAACTCAGTCCTGGCCACCAACATCCCTGCTGGGGAGACGAAGAGGAAGTGGCGGAGGAGGCGGCAGGCGGACAGAACAGGGAGCGAGGAGGTGCAGGCCACGGGATGACGGTGTGTCTCCCGCGGCCGAACGCTGCCCGCAGAGCTTTGCCTTCTGTCGGTGCAAACACTCCGCTCACCCTCGTGGCCCCGGGCGGTCAGGTCACCTCAGCAGCTCCCTGTGCACGAACCCCTCTAAGCTCTGCGGGCTGCGGGCTAGGAGTGACCCTGCGCTGCTCGTGTGTAGCACCCACACCCGGCACCCGCTGTGTTTTAAACCCTCTGGGGCTGCTCAATCCACTCCGAACGACCGCCCTCCGGGTCCCACAGGGCTCAGTCCAGGGAGCGCACGTGAGCCGGACTCCGTCTCAAGCCACCACAACCTCGCCACAGTCCCCCTTTTCCTTCGGCCCTTTCTCCCCGAGGCCCGGGCTGCTGAGGGAAAGGTCACAGCACCTAGTCTGCCCTCGGTCACCCGCAGACCCTGAGCTCTCGAGGATCGCGGGGAGGGGCACCCCCAAGGACTTAACCTGAGGGGCAGGTGCCGAGCCAGGAGGGGGAACCTCCCTTCTTCCCATGTGACGGGCCCCACGCGGACAGGTTGTGAATAGATGGCAAATACACCCACAGGAGGGCTGACGAGCCACTCCCCTGCCCTCTAGAGCAGACACTGCAGTCCAGGTCGGGAGAGGGAGAGAAGGTAAGAAACTCCATGAACAAGGCCAGGCTGCTGGGGGCAGCGCTGTCCCCAAGTCACCCTGTGGCCACAAACCATCCTCCCCTCCCTCAGCCTCAGAAAAACAGGATTGGCTGCAAAACCCAATAGGCAGGGAGTGGGGGAGGGGGATCCCTGCCTCTGCCAGCAGCCTGTGGTTCTCAGGGGAGATGGGCAAACAAGATACGGTGCTATTTATTTTTTCTATTTATTTTTTCTAGTCGTGGCCACATTCTCTCCATTAGCATGTGGCCTGGGACCAGACATCTCTGTATCCAGGCTCGGGGTCGCGTCCCTAGAACCAGAACACCAGTGGCCAAGGCAGGCCCCAGGGCCAGGATACCCAACCCCCCTCCCAGCCCCCTAGCAGGCAGGGGCCAGGTGCTGCCCTCTAATGCCTCGGGCAGCAAGGCCAGGGCCCCTCCACTGGTCCAGGGGGCTGACCAGCCCTGCCCCTCATTTGCTCTCCCCTCCTGAGGGCTGGTGGAGGTGGGTCCTGGATTGGCCGCTGGCTGCATTCCTGCCTGGACTGGTGGGCTGGTGGGAATCAGGGCCAGATGTCAATGAGGAACAGCTGGCGCCCTGCTCCTTCCCTGACAGATGCAGCTGGCAAGCAGGGCTGTAACTGAGAAGGGGCTGGGGCCAGGGGAGGGGGAGGTGCACACACTGGGATGAGGGCCACTACCCAGGTGCTCTCGTGGGGCACCCACCTGCACCTGCTCCAACTCCGAGGACTTGCAGCAGCAGCCCAGACCTGCTTCCTAGGGCACAGCCTCGCTGCTGACCTGCCTCCTGCTGGGGGATCAGAGGCCGGGCTGGGAGGCAGCTGTGTGGGTCCTGTCTGGATGGAGCTGATCTGCATCTTATGGCAGGTGCCTTCGCATGTGCCCGGGAGGCCCCCAGGTGCAGGAATCGTGGCAGGATGGCACGAGTGGTGCAAGGAGGCAGGGGGCTGGGCCAGGTGTGGCTCCCCGGGGCACTGTGACCCTGCCTGCCACTTAAAGGGCCAGAGGATTCCAAACAGGGACCTACCTCCCCGGCCCCTGCTTAGGGCAGCGGAGCATCTTCCCGGAGCACTTTTTAAATGTGGCCGGTAATTTAGACACAGAAGGGGTAGCCCCAGGCCTCCCCTTGTTCTGGGGCCCAGGACTCTCAGGGGTCAGGAGCGCCCAGGTGAGGAGCAGGGGGCTTGGTGGGCGGAGGCGGCAGATGGAGGAGTTCAGCTTGCGTTCTGGCCTTGTGTAGCCCTGGATGTCTCTCACTCCCGCCTGGCACAGCCCTGCTCTGGCCCTGAGTGCCTCGCTTGCAGCCCAACCCGAGCACAAGGCGGGATCTGGGGTCAGAGGCAGGAGGGGCTGCGCAGATACTGAGGGGCCAGGACCTTCCCTGCCAGGGAGTGCCGCCTCCTGCTGCCAGACCCCTCAGGGCACCCCAGGCAGTTAGCACAGAGCCCCCCTCGCCCACTCCTTCCTGCACCTGCTAGACTGGTGTAAACAAGAACCTTTATTAGAAACAAACACAACTCCCATCCAGGCGTCTGTCACAGCGCAGCCAGTGGGCTGGTCAGAGTTCCTGAGAGCGGGCGCGGGGCCCGCACAGGTGCAGGGGCGGCAGGTGTGCTGGCTTCTAGAAAGCAGCTCCCGCGGCTGCAGGTGGGCTGCCCAGGGGGCGGGGCAGAGGGGAGTGTGCGCACATGCATGCACCTAGGGCGTGCACGCCTGACGCCTGGGCATGTGTGAGTGTGTCCCTGGGTGTTCCCGCAGATACACGTGTCTGTGTTGGTGTGAGTGTGGGTTTGCACACGCGTTCGGGTGGGGACAGCCTCAGAGAATCCAGGGTCTCTAATTAAAAGGACAAGGTCGGACACACTTCGCAGTCACAGACGTCACCTGAGCAGCCGCTGACGGCTGGAGGCCTGGCCTTCCGGGAAGTGGCAGGCTGGCCCAGGGCACTGGCTCACCAGCCACACGCCTTGGAAAGCCCCAAGCTGCTGTGCAGCCCCGAGCCCCCCGTGTCCCCGACAAGTGTGAGATGAGTTCCGTTAGGACAAGGGCAGCCGCAGGGCGGGAGAAAGACACCCAGCCTTCCTCCGTGGACTCAATTACAAGGCGCTGTATTTATAGACGTCGGTTTATAGAGACGGTGCATATGGACACACGCTTTCTGCAAGTGCCAATTTGGTGGTGGCCACGCTATTCTGTCCCTTTATCAACTCAAAACTGAGGCCGCCGTGTGAAACGCACAGCCAGTGCCCCGTGGGCTGGGGCGCGTGGCAGGACACACCCCAGCGGCAAAGCGGCCGCCGGTCAGTGTGGGGAGAGCTGAGGAGACAAGGGACCGTGCCCCACGGTTGAGTGGGACACACTCGTTCTAGAGAGACGGGGCCACTGGGACAGTCCTGGTCGAAAGAGTGGGACAGCCCCTGGTCCAACAGAGCTAAAGGCAGAGCCGTCCGGTTCTGTGCGTGGGCCATGCAGTCGCGGTGCAGCCAGGGCCATCGGCAGGCTCGGGCCCGGCTGCCAAAGCCCTTGTATAAATTACAGCCACAGCTGTAAACAAATTAAAAGTAAGTGAGGGGGGGCCTCAGCGTTTCGTCAGTTTCGGTCAGTTCCTAATAAAATGTCTCAACACACGGTCAGAGTTACAAAGCCCAGTGACTATTCTAGGGCGACTCGAGCACAGCAAGTGGTTCCCGGAGGCACTCCCGGTGACCCTGGGGGAAGGGCGGCCCTCGCCTGCACTGCTTCCTGAGCTGACCCTCCCAGGGGCCAAGCCACAGGCATCCACGTGGCGGCTCCCAGCCCACAGCCGATGCCTCCTGGGCTCAGATCCACCCAGGGACCAGCTGGGTGGGTCACCTCCAGGCCACATGCATATTCCCAGATGTGTGTGCGTGTGTGCATGTGTGTGTGTGTATATGTGTGTTGTGTATGCATATGTCAGGTGTGTGTTTGTAGGTTTTATGTGTGCGTGCATGTGTTGTGTATGTGTCTTTGGTGTGTGGTGTACATGTGATGTGTGTGTGATGTGTGTGTGGTGTGTGTGTGGTATATGTGCATGGATGTATGTGGTATATGTGTGTATCTAGTGTGTGTGCATACAGTGTGTGTGCAGTGTATGTGTAAGTAATGTGTATATGTGTTTGGGCTGTGTGTATCTAGTGTGTATGTGTGTTTAGGCTGTGGGGGGTTGTGTCTATGTGAGTGTGGGGGGCGTGTGTGTGAGTGTGTGTGTGTGTGTCCCTAGAGTCCCTGGGCCGGGCGGAGGATAGGAGGACCGGAAGGAGTGTGTCAGGAAGGAGACCATGTGCTCACCTCTGTGAGGAGGGGCTGGGCTCACGCACAGGAGCCGATACTGAGGCCGCCCTAGTACTGGGTGCAGACACCCCCCGTTTCCCAGTGAGAACTGCGGGAGAGCAATACATCGATCTCCCCCAAAAAGGCACCTTCTCTGTCTGTCTCTGCCTCTGCCCAGGACACAGGGGGAAGCACCGTGTCCAGCGGCCAAGCTCTCCGGGAGCAGCGCGGAGCTGGTTGGACCCTGCGCCAGGAGACAGAGCCCTAGGAGGATGGGAGGCTCCTCCCTGGCGCTACTCCCGCTCACATCTCAGCCCCCTTGTCCAGGAGCTAGAAGACAGGACCCAGGGTGTCCCTGGCCTGTGGGAGAGGGGAGAGGGGAGAGGTGACCGCCACAGGGTCCTCGAAATAGAAGTGGGCGGAGGCTCTCAGCGGGCTGGCATCCCGCAGGCTCGCTACGGCGGCCCGACCAGCTATAAACAGCTGTTCTGTAGCCACCGCAGAGCCCGGGTGGAGAGAGCTCTTGATTACAGCCGATGTTCTGGGCTGGGCCCGCCCGCCCCACACGCCGCAGGAAGCCAGGCTGGACGGAGTCCCCTGGGAACCATGTCAGGCCACCGAGAGGCAGGACTCCATGCCGTGACACTGAGCTGTTTCCCTGGAGGAGGCTGAGGCCAGGGGGACAGTGAGCCACATGCCAGAGCAGGCGGGAGCGAGGCCAGGGGAGAGGCCCCAGGACGTGGCACCGGAAATCCTCCTACCATCACATCTGCCCTCTCTGTGCCCTGGGAGGGGCTGCATGTGGCCCCTGTGCTGGCTGGCATGTGATAGGGTGGGGCCAATGGGAGGCACCAACCAGCCAGAGCAGAGGGGAGAAAGCCCCACAATAGGGCTCCAGCCCCCCCTTCTATCAGCTGGCTCCCCAAGGCCCTTTCCCCAGGACCTCACTCACCTCCCCATCCCCAGAGCTCCCATCCGGGGAGAAGAGCCAGCAATGGAGAGAGTGGATGAGCCGGCTCATCACCTGAGGCTCCCTGCCCTTGGGCCCCTGCATCCTGTGTGACCACAATCTGCTTCATTTTTCCATCAATTAGAGGGTCTTCTGGTCCCTGAGCCTGAAGCCATCACCCCTGAGTCAGAAGCTGGTCAGTGATAGGAACCTGGATTCCGGGGGCATGAGGTCAGCAAGAGGCTCAGGGCCTGGGTCTGTGCCAAGCCCTGCTGGGCACCGTGTTCCAGGGACCCCCCCCCCTCAGGGCTGTCCCTACCACTCCCAGAGCCTCCCCCTAGAGCAGAAGTCCCTCGCCATCCAGATGCAGCTCTGGCAGGGGCCAGGGCCAGTCTGGGCTATGGCTGGCAGGATGGCACAGTGCCAGGGGGAGGGTCTGGAAGGGGACTTGTTTCCCAGGGTCCAGCATCAGGGGCTCTGGGGTGACAGCTGGGTGCTCGCTGACCCTGAGCCACCACTCCGCATGTCAACCTCTAGGTGGGGCCCAGGACCCAGTGTCTGGCTCTGGTTACCCAGATCCATCCTGGCTAGGCTGTCGCTTCTCTTACTCCTTTCTCCCATTGTGGCCCCATCCCCTCTCCCGCCCACAGCTGAGGACCCAGCAGGCCTTCAGCTGTGCCTCCCAGGGCCTCAGCACCCTAATGCTCTCATCTGTGACGAGGAGGTGTCTTTATCCTGTGAGGCTGTAATGACCCTGGTGACAGGCATGTGCGGTGTGCAGGTGCAACTGGGTTTCTTTCCTTACGGACACAGGCCACCATGGTCACCCCCAGGCATGTAGCTGAGGCCTCACTCACCTGGCCACATGGCCTCTCCCTGCTCAAGGA
Organism: Murina feae; assembly: GCA_004026665.1. Classification (NCBI taxonomy): domain Eukaryota; kingdom Metazoa; phylum Chordata; class Mammalia; order Chiroptera; family Vespertilionidae; genus Murina; species Murina feae. The sequence continues at coordinate 10,978 of PVJC01047573.1, forward strand.
GGCCCGTATCGGGACCGCTGGCCCAGCACGCATCCCTCCAGCCCCGCAGCCCGCCGCCCCCCCCCCCCCCCCCCCCCCCCCCCCCCCCCCCCCCCCCCCCCCCCCCCCCCCCCCCCCCCCCCCGCCACCCGCAGACGGCACCCCTCCGCCCACAGCGCGCAGACTCACTCTCACACAGGCGGCGCCGCAGCTTGCCCCTGATCTTGTCGATGGCGTCGAAGTCGGACACATGGAAGACATGGGCCGACTTGGGCTCGGACGCAATCTCCTCCAGCTCCTCCTTCAGCGCCTCCCCGACGCCCACGGCGAAGATGCGGATGCCCGCCCGGTGCGCCGCGGCCGCGGCCTTCAGCACCAGGTCCTGGCTGCGGCCGTCGGTCAGCAGGATGGCCACCTGCTTGAAGGCGCGGTCCCCCGGGCGGCCGCCGGCCCGCGGGGAGAAGCTGTGGCGGGTGATGTAGCGCAGCGCATCGCCCGTGTTGGTGTGGCCGCCGTGGAAGGCCAGGGAGCGCGCGGCCGCCTTCACCGCCTCCCGGGAGTGGAAGCGGCCCAGCTCGAAGGCCGTGGTGGGCTGGTCGCTGTAGTGCACGACCCCCACGCGTGTGTGCTCGGGGCCCACCTCGAAGGTGTCCACCAGGTTGGCCACCCACTGCTGCACCTTCTGGAAGTCCCCCTGGCCCACGCTGGAGGAGGTGTCCAGCAGGAAGACCAGGTCGTACTGGACGCTTTTGCAACCTACAGGGGCCACAGAAAGGGTGGGGTGGGGTCAACAGGCTGTGGCAAGAGCATGCCCGTGGCGGCCTGGAGGTGTGGTCACGGGGTCACACCACCTGCCTCAGCCCTCCCCCCCCACTCTGCATCCACTGGCAGGGCCTTGTCCAGCTGCCTGAAAACTAACCCTCAGGCCCCTGTCCCATGGCCGTGCGTGTCCCCAAGTCTGCTGCGAGGCTCAGCGGACACTATACGCCCTCACAGGAAAGCGATCAGCATGCATGGAACATCACTGCGCCACGTTCCTTAAGACGCGGTTAAAGGGACGGCGTTATTTTTTAAACCTGCCACAAAAGAATGCGTGCCTGGTCCAGAAAAGCCGGGACAGGCAATCAAAAAAATGTTTGAAATGCTCACATTCCCATCTACGGGGACACTGTCAACCACCTCGCATGGACCTGACCATTTCCCATTTATTTCTACGGCGTTATTGATGGGAGCGGGGCTGCGCCAGGCACGCTGATGGGCAAGCTGTTTTCCCCCCCGCATCCAGCAAGGTGCTGGGAACCGGCTTTCAGCGGGTAATACCGGTTTCCATGGCAACAGAGCATCTCCTGCAAGGATGAGCATAATTTATTTAGCTGATGCTCCCTTCTTAGATATGTAAAGAGTCCCCTGCCCTCACCATTAGAAAGCATAGGAAATACACTGCGCTCACACAGCGCGAACGTGGAATCCTATAAGGCTTCGTAAAACCGTGCTTACGTCTTATGAGAACTATACAAACACAGCTTTCCTATTAACTGTACAATGCTTCCGACGAAACAGCAAGCAGCGTTGCTTCTGGTCTTCACAGCAACCAGAGCAGACGCTCTGCGCATCCCCGTTTCACAATGAGATGACGTGAGGGGAAGTGTTTTCTGAACCCCAAAGAGCTGCACAGACATACGGGGGAGCAATCAGGAGGCCCAGGCTCGCCCAGCCAGCCTGGCTCAGGGGTTGAGCAACAACCTGTGAATCAGGAGGTCGAGATTTGAGTCTCTGTCAGGCTCGATTCCCAGTGGGGGCATGCAGGAGGCAGCCCATCAATTATTCACTCGTCTCGCTCTTTCTCTCTCTGACTCTTTCTCTCCCCTGCCCTTCCTCTGAAATCAATAAAAAAA
>PVJC01047574.1:0-12856 GCA_004026665.1 Murina feae
TAGGCAAGCTTGGGAGGCAGGCCGCACCCAGCCCTGGCCACGCTCAAAAAAGAGAACAACATGCAGGGGAGGGCAAGAGTCTGAGAGATCAATATAGAGGGGGTGCCTGCTCCAAGCCTCCACGGTGTGCCTGGGGCAGGCCCCCGGCAGGTAGACACACACAGGAGGACTGCTCCGAGCCTCAGATGCGGCTGGGGGCAGGTCCCCAGTGGCCACACACACACATACACTCACACACACACTGAAGGCGCCTGGCAGACTGGGGCCATCATAGGACATCCACTGAGGGGTCCCAGACTGTGAGAGGGCACAGGCCGGGCTGAGGGACTCCCTCTACCCCGAGTGCACAAATTTTTGTGCACCGGGCCCCTAGTAAATTAATAAGCAAAAATGATAAAAATCCATTCAATGGAATTATCTATACTAATAAAAGAGAAACATGCAAATTGATGTCACCCTGCTACATCCCAAGCCACACCCACCAGCCAATTAGAGCAACTATATGCAAATTAACCCAACCAAGATGGCAGCCAGCAGCCATGGAGCTGGAGCAAGCAGGAAGCTTGATAGCCCCAGCGATGGAGGAAGCCAAGCTTCCCGCCTGCCCTGGCCAGCTGTGGCCTCCGCTCAAGGCAACAAACTTTCAAATATAGAAATAAATCCCAGATACCTGCTTCCAGTCAGCCTCCCTGGGAGCTTGGGTTGCTGGGGCTGTGGCCAGCCTGCGAAAAGCCATCAGCCCCTCTCCCAGGATGGCCACACCCTCATGGGGTGATGGTCCGCACTGGGGGGCTTGGCCAACCTGCAAACAGCCATCAACCCCTCACCCAGACTGGCCAGGCACCCCAGCAGGACCCCCCACCCTGAAGAGGATGTGGCCAGCCTGAAAATGGCCCTCAGCCTCTCACCCAGGTTGGCCACACCCTCATGGGGTGAGGGTTCCTGCTGGAGGGCTTGGCCAGCCTGCAAACAGCAATCAGCCACTCAGCCACACACTCTATACTAAAGGGGATGTGGCCAGCCTGAAAATGGGCCTCAGTCCCTCACCCAGGCTGGCCAGGCACCCCAGTGGGGACCCCCACACTGCAGGGACTGTGGCCAGCCTGCAAACAGCCATCAGCCCCTCACCCAGGCTGGCCAGGCACCCCAGTGGGGTTCCCCATCCTGAAGGGACTGTGGCCAGCCTGCAAACAGCCATCAGCCACTCACCCAGGCTGGCCAAGCACCCCAGCGGGACCCCACCCTGATCCGAGACACCCTTCAGGGCAAACCAGCTGGCCCCCACCCATGCACCAGGCCTCTATCCTATATAATAAAAGGGTAATATGCAAATTGACCCTAACAGCAGAATGATTGGGAATAACTGGTCAGTATGACACACACTGACCACCAGGGGGCAGATGCTCAATGCAGGAACTGGGTAGTCAGTGCACTCCCACAGGGGGAGCTCTGCTCAGCCACAAGCCAGGCTGACGTCTGCCAGTACAGCAGTGGTGGTGGGAGCCTCTCCCGCCTCCTCAGCAGTGCTAAGGATGTCTGAATGCAGTTTAGGCCTGCTCCCCGCTGGATAGTGGACATCCCCCGAGGGCTCTTGGGCTGCCAGAGGGATGTCTGACTGCCAGCTTAGGCCTGCTCCCCAGGGGATCTCGGACTGTGAGAGGGCACAGGCCAGACTGAGGGACCCTCCCCCGACTGAGTGAACAAATTTTTGTGCACCATGCCTCTAGTATTCTAATAATTATGTATGGTGTCAGATAGGTACTTTGACATCGCTCTTAGCAATATTTTTGTGAGTCCTTTGTAAAGAATATAAATGTAATCACTATGTTATACCTGAAACTAATATTGTATGTCAACTGTAATTGAAAAGTTAAAATAAAATTTTAAAAGAGAAAAACCACATACATATTCCACTAAAACTTTTATGTTACTTTTATGATACATAAAATTTCCCCAGTTCTCTGTTAAATGCATCAACACACATAAAAAGCAATATTAAAGCTTCTTCAACCAGCTAACAGCTACTATAGTATTAGGATAATGAGCTACTTAACCTTTGTGAAAGGTGGTGCTTAGCTAGGTAAAGTAATATGTGAGAATAAACAAGTCATCCTTTCTGTCAATAAATAGTTTAGACAGCGCCATATTGGCCACATGACTTACAGCTCCCTGGAGTCTGCCATCTTGAAATAGCAAAGGCCAATCCCTCCCTCTGAATTAGCCAATCGTGCAAGACTGTGCACCTGAGCTCCAATCAAGGGTGAGGGACAAGTCACCTGTGTCAGGGATGTAAAAACCGAGCAGACTGCCTGCTCGGTGTGTGCATGCTTCCAGACTGTGTGCTGAGTATCCTTCTACATAGAAGTAAAGATGTTTGCCTTGCTGCCTAGCTCCCAAGTATGTTTTGTGTTCTACCAGGACCCCTGAATTTGGGGGCTTGCTTTATTTCTTACAAACTGATTAAAGAAAATTAGATACTTGGGAATTCCATCTTAAAATAATAGTAATATTTCAAACTAAACATTCACCCATATCTAATTATCTCAAATTCTGTTTGGAATATGGCAGGATATAAACAATAAATGAGTTATCAAATTGATTTTGAAACCATCTAATTGGCCCTATTATTTTAAGCCATTACACTGACCTGCCAATTGTCAAAATATCCCATTAGGTTGTAAATTCCTCCACTTCTGAAATCTGTGTGTTGGTTCCAGGGAAAAATTCTGTCTAATTCACCACAAACCACTGCTTAGTTAACTCCTTTTCTTTATTATTCCTGCTACTGACTAATTGAAACTGTCATTAGTAACCTGACAGCCTCTTAATTTAACAGCCTCTTCGTCAACTCATTTCTCAGCCTCACTTCTTGCGCCCTGCACTCCATCCTCCACATAGAAGTCTTCCTAAATGACACAGTGAACATCACTGCCACGCTTCTAAAAATTATCTAATGTACCCACTGCCCCTCTTTCACAGACCTTTGATGTCAGGGACTTTGGAGGGTTCTTATTGCCCAGTCCACTACATCATAGTGGTTTTCTATATCGTCCAGCCATGCCTACCCAGCATGCGAGTCCTCACCTTAACAAACAAATTCCCTCCTTCCAAGTTCCCTTAAATTAAACCTTAAAGAAAGTTTAGATGCACTTACTGCAGTGAAATCCATCTTTAATTCAATCACTTTAGTTAAATCAGGAAGTGCTGCTTTTGATTTTCCCATAGCTAAAAATGCAGTAGCTCTTCTATAGTAAGCAACATAGTTATCTGGGTCACCATCTGAAAATTAAAATAATAAATATTAGCACTCGGTCACTTATTTAAAAAACCAAGTCACCTAAACAATATTAAAATTTGCAATTCTATTAAGAAAGGTTAATTAAGAAAAGAATTTCTTCATCAATAATGAATCTTGTTGCCTAACAAGATCACTGCAAATAAATCCAGAACAAGAGTCAGCAAAGTGGCCTCTCAGCCAAATCCAATCAACAAACTGCAAGTTAAGAATAGTTTTTACATTTTTAAAGAGCTATCATAAAAAATAGAAAAATATTCAACAAAGCCTACAATATTTATCATCTAGCCCTTGAGAGAAAAAGTTTGCCAACCTCTCATCTGAAATACTAACTATATTCAACTCATAACTTTGTCTTTACTGAAATTTTCTTGAGTAAAATACTGATTGAAAATATGGACTATGCACTTATTCACAGGATTTTAGAAAATCATAGACTTCCAATTAAATTGATATTGTGCAACCTCTGCTCCTTCACAAACTCCAGCTAAAATGGCAGTGAAGAAATAAAGGTACAATCCTTGGACAAAGAATGAGCGAGAATAAAGAGAAAGACTAGAAAAGTTAAAAATATCTGAACAAAGGAAATCAGATGGATGAGGCAAGTTTTTGAGCTAATTCCACTCTGCTCAGCACCTACAAACTGGGGAAGGAGTGAATTCAATTAGAAGCAAACCTCATGTTGCTGAACAATCCTTCCAGAATGCAACTTTGAAATATATGTGTGTGTGTGTGTGTGTCCTATATAATAAAAGGCTAATATGTCAATTGTCCCCACAGGCAGGAGTTCAACTGACTGGGAATTAGTTGTGCGCTGACCACCAGGGGGCGGCATGGAACATGGCAGGCATTGGCAACATGGCACTGCCAGAAGGCAGCAGTGGAAGTGCTGCTGGCCCCAATGGGCCTCAACGAGAGCAGGACCTCGGCAGGATGGTGGAGCAGGTGAGAGAGCAGTGCCAGGCCCAGGTGGATGTGAGTGGGGGCCCTGATCGCCCTGCAAGTCACCCCACAGATAGCCCTGATTGCTGGCCAGGCCTAGGGACCCTAGCCATGCACGAATTTCATGCACCGGCCCTCTAGCATATATATAGTTAAAAATGATCTTGATCAAATCTAGCCATCGTATCTTTTAAAATTCATATATGCACACAGAAGTCCATCATTATAAAATTTACCACTAAAACTCACTAGAAGTTCTACCCTTCAAAGTCCTATCATTTGAAAAACATTACAATATGGAAATCTATATGGCAGAACAGTATACCACGGTTTTGAGCAGTTGTAAATGGCACTGAAAACTACCTGAAGTGCTGCTGGGGGAATGTGAGGCAGGAGTAGAGAACATCGTCCATGCAAGAAGATATACAAATGGTCAATCGGCATATGAAAAGATGCTTAAGATCACCAATCATCAGGGAAATGCAAATCAAGACCACATTGAAATAACAATTCATACCTATTAGGAGGGAGGGAGGGAGAGAGGGAGGGATACTACTGATGGAATGTAAGATGCAGCAGCTGCAATAGGGGAGTTCCTCAAAAATTAAACAGAATTACCATATGCACCACCAATTCTACTTCTGGGTATATACCCAAAATATTTTCTTCTTGATACTTTCCATGTATTCCAAAGTGTTTCACAATGAACATGGAGTACTTTCATACTCATTAATTTAAAAAAGAAAATCTCCATGACTTATTTACACTAAGCAAAGACTAAGAAACACTAGAAATAACATGATTTAAGGCTTAGCATTTAAAACACACACCATTATCTTGATATATCCAAAATTCCATTATACCACATATATATACTAGTATATAGCTACATCCTATATAATAAAAGACTAATATGCAAACTGTCCCCTTGACGGGGAGTTTGACCATTCACTATGATGTGCTGACCACCAGGGCAACGTGGAACATGCATGGCAGGTGTCAGTGGCATGGTACCGGCAGCAGGCGGTAGTGGAGGCACTGCTGGCCCCAATGGACCCTGACGAGAGAAGTACCGTGACCAGTGGCAGCGCGTGGGGTGGAGCTGCCGCCCAGCACCCAAACACTAAGGGAGCCAGATGGGAGCCCGATCACCCTGCAGATGGCGACCAGCAGCAGCAGTGGGAGGTGGGCTGCCATCTGGCTCCCAGGCACTGAGGGAGCCAGGCAGGGACCCAATGACTCAGGCAGAGGGAGGCAAGTGGGGGCCCAGGGAGCCCTCAGGGGATGTCCACTTGCCAGCAGGGAGCAAGCCTAAACTGCAGTCAGACATCCTTAGTGCTGCTGGAGGAGGGAGGAGAGGCTCCCACCACCACTGCTGTACTGGCAGCCATCAGCCTGGCTTGTGGCTGAGCAGAGCTCCCCCTGTGGGAGTGCACTGACTACCCAGGGGCAGTTCCTGCATTGAGAGTCTGCCCCCTGGTGGTCAGTGTGTGTCATACTGACCAGTTATTCCCAGTCATTCTGCTGTTAGGGCCAATTTGCATATTACCCTTTTATTATATAGGATAGGATTTTATATATACATATATGATATCACATATATGTGTGTGTGTGTATATATTATGTATATATCAATTATTTATATACACACTTCAGTATAGAAAAAATAAATTCCTTGAGGGAATTCGTTTCGTGTGTCCATAGCTAATACCTGACCATTTTCCCACATGAAATTAGCAATGGCATTTTCAAAAGCAGATGTGGCTAATTTTAAACTTTCAAGGAAAGCAAAGAATGCTTATGACTAGCTTTGGGATATTTTATCAAGAAGCCACCATCAGTAAAAATTGCACTGGACTTTAATTTGGAAAAAAATGACAATTTCACACAAAATGAAAAGAGAGCCCACTGCATGGGAGAAAATATTTGGCAATGATACATCTGATAGAGGGTTAATATCCTAAATATATAAGGAACTCATACGACTTAACAAAAGGAAGACAAACAATCCAATTTAAAATGGGCAAAGGACCTAAATAGACACTTCTCTGAAGAGGATATACAGATGGCCAAGAAACATATGAAAAAATGCTAAGGTTACTGATCATCAGAGAAATGCAAACTAAAAGGACAATGAGGTATCAACTCATACTTGTCAGAATGGCTACTGTCAACAAACCAACAAATGACAAGTGCTGGTGAAGATGTAGAGAAAAGGGAACCTTAGTATACTGCTGATGGGAATGCAAACTGGTACAACTATTATGGAAAACAGTATGGAATTTCCTCAAAAAAATAAATATGGAACTGCCATCTGACCCAGTGATCCCACTTCTAGGAATATATCCTAAGAAACCCAAAGTACTAATCAGAAAGAATGTATGCATCCCTATGTTCACAGCAGCACAATTTACAATAGCTAAGATCTGGAAACAGCCCAAATATCCATCAGTAGATGAATGAATAAAAAAAGCTGTGGTACATTTATACCATGGAATACTATTGCAACAGTAAAAAGGAATTTCTTGCCCTTTGAGACAGCATGGAGGGACCTGGAGAGTATCATGCTAGTGAAATAAGTCAGTAAGAGAAAAACAAGTATCACATGATCGCACTCATATGTGGAATCTAAGTAACAAAATAAATTGATGAACAGAGTGGATCCAGAGACATGGAAGCATGGAACAGAGTGTGGAATCTCAGAGGAAAGGCGGGGAGGGTGGGAGGTAATCAACCAAAGACCTTGTATGCATATATGCATAACCCATGGACACAGACAATAGGGTGCTGAAGGCCTGGGGAGGGGAGGCAGGGTGGGCTGGAGAGGGTCAATTGGGGAGAAAGGGGGACACATGTAATACTTTCAACAATAAAGAATTATAAAAAAGAAAAAAATGACAATTTCAGTCTGTGCAGGAAAACCTCCAAAGAGAATTATGTATGACATAACTTTTGTGTTAAGTATTTGATTATACACATATTTAAAATGTCTGTATAAAATATTTCTGGAGCATTCACTTTCACTTACTTTACTATTCAATTTTTAAGTATTTTACTACTCAGTTTTTAGGTATTTTTAAGACATGAAATGGAATTGGGACCCCATTTCAATGTATAACACTGAACTCACAAAAGTAAGGAATCAAATGATAATGGCTCAATACATGAATCAAGTACCAATTTGCTTAGTTGTATAGTCACTTGAATGGCAAAATAGAATAGCCTGGCTCTTCACCTTAAAACACCAACAGTTCTTAAAACTAGTGTCCCTTCCCATATCATTGTGTATAAAGTAGCAACTGAACAGGATTAGTTTAAGAAATTCGTGCTTTAAATTTGGCATTTAAACCACACACCATTATCTTGATAAATACAAGATTGGATAAGCTCAAAAAAATCACTTTTCCTATTATCCACTCAATATACAATACAATTCATTATTTAAATTACTTGCAAGCCTGCATATAAATATGTGATTTCATTTTAAAACATGCCATTCAAATTGTTACACTCATTGATTTGAAAGGCTTAATCCTAAAACTATCAAACAATTCAAATATGAGAAAATTAGCCCTAATAAAGAATATACAACTACTATCTGGAGAAAACACATCAGGAAATCAGTTACAAATGATGTTGTAAACAGTGGTAGCAGGAAGCAGAAGAACACCACCCTTGCCTGGGTACAAATTGTTTTTTTATTCTGGCTCCCAGCTATTCCAACTCTACCTCCTTCATTCATTCAAACTTTAACTGGGCACTAATCAGATATTAAAATTAAAAAATGACATCAGTAATAATGAGACAGAATCTATCCTTAAGAAGTTCACAATCTTTTGACCTGGAATGTGATCGTCAGAAGGTCACCAGAGCGTTCTCTGTTTCCTTCTGTCTAAATGTGAACAGAAATGCTCATTCCCATTTCACAAGTGATGTTCAAATGTCATGAGAAAGCACCATATGCTTAGGTGACAAATAAAAGTAGACTTGGGGTGTTTTTTATATGGCAAAACTACATAAATGTAATAATGTGGTTTTTTTACCAAGCAAATTGAGAAACCTATCATTTCAGACATGCCCACCATTGAATCCACTTCAGACAATTCCTGCCAAACAGGAATAAGATACTCTGTAAGGTCTATCAAAGAAATGATTTCACACCCTAGAATGCATTTCAAACACACAGAACATCTACTCTATAAAAGCGAAATATTAAAATTAACCGTTTCTCCGAGACAGGTTAAGCCACGCCCACCAGCCAATCAGAGTGGCTGTATGCAAATTAGCCCAGCCAACATGGCGGCCGCCACTCACGGACCTGAGTAAACAGCCCTTTCCATTGCGGCAGGAGCGAACGTGAAGCTGCGCCCGCTCAGCTCAGCTCCGATTAAACTGCCTCTAGCAAAACACAGCTTTGAAACAATGTAACAATCATAGAATCCTCTGGAGCTGAAGGAAAGAGCAGCCCGGGCCTAACCAGTAAAAGTAACAATTGTTTCATTATAAGCAAAGAGGAGGCTTCAGTTAGAAGGCCGCCTTAAAGGAACAGTGTATCAATTATAGAAGATAACCCCAGGCCTTAAAGGAACAGCATCAATTATAGGAGAGAAACCACACAGACCTGCGTCCAGCCAGCCTTGCTGGGACGTTGGGTCAATGGGAGCTGTGGGCAGCCTTAAAGCCCATCACCCAGACTGGTCAGGCACGCCAGCAGGTGGACATCCCCTGAGGGGTCCCAGACTGCGAGAGGGCACAGGCCGGGCTGAGGGACCTCCCGAGTGCACAGAGAGGCTGCAGGGCGGGACAGCGCAGGACCCAGGACCCATGAGTGGGAAAGAGGCGGCAGGGTTGGAGGGCACCGGGGAGCGGGAAAGAGGCGGCGGGGGGGGGCGGTCCTCGGCCTCCTTGGTGGCTGCCCAGGCCCTTTGAGGGGCATCGGGGAGCGGGAAAGCAAGGCTGCAGGGGCCGGGGTCCTGCTTGGCAGCTCCCCAGACCCCTTGGTGGCACCGGGAAGTGGGAAAGGAAGGCAGCAGGGGACGGGTGAGTGGGAAAGAGTCGGCGGCCTGCTTGGCGGCTTCCCAGGTCCCTTCCGGGGATCAGGGAGCAGGAAAAGGCTGGCCTGACCACGAGGCGGGGTTTTCCCTGCTTTCTGGTGGCTGGAGGAAGATGGGCAGTAGGCAAGCTTGGGAGGTAGGCCGCACCCAGCCCTGGCCACACTCAAAAAAGAGAACAACATGCAGGGGAGGGCAAGAGTCTGAGAGATCAACATAGAGGGGATGCCTGCTCCAAGCCTGGGGGCAGGCCCCCGGCAGGTATACACACACAGGAGGACTGCTCCGAGCCTCAGATGCGGCTGGGGGCAGGTCCCCAGTGGTGACACACACACATACACACACACACACACACACAAAAGGCGCCTGGCAGACTGGGGCCATCATAGGACATCCACTGAGGGGTCCCAGACTGTCAGAGAGCACAGGCCGGGCTGAGGGCCTCCCTCCACCCCGAGTGCACAAATTTTTGTGCACCGGGCCCCTAGTAAGACATAATGTGGGAATGAGAGGTGGGGCCATCTTCACACATGCACTGAGGTTTTCTCTAATGATAAATCTCTAAATTAAACTCCATCACATTAAAATAGATGCAACTGTTTCAGAAGACTATTTGAAAAGTGATAAACTACACTCTTTCTTAAATAAAAAATGTCTCCAACAGGTCAAGACTATTTCCCAATCAGTTCTAAATCTTAAACCCTTGCCAAAAAATATTTATATGATAGATACAAAAATATTTCAAACTAAGTCACTGACAGATCTGTATCACAATGTAGAAATAATTACTTGTGTTACTATGCAGTTTTCATATATATAAACCTTATATTGTGTAAAATTGTAATCATAAAACATACCATGCCCAAGTAATTATCAAAACACTAGAGGCCCGGTGCACAAAAATTTGTGCACTCGGGGTGTGGGGGGGGTCCCTCAGCCTGGCCTGTGCCCTCTTGCAGTCTAGGAACCCTCGGTGGATGTCCACCTGCTGGCTTAGGCCTGCTCCCCGGGTGATCGGGCCTAAGCTGGCAGTCAGACATCCTTTTGGCAGCCCAGGAGCACTCGGGGGATGTCCACTTGCCAGTGGGGAGCAGGCCTAAGCTGCAGACAGACATCCTTAGCACTGCTGAGGAGGCAGGAGATGCTCCCACCACCACCGCTGTACTGGCAGCCGTCAGCCTGGCTTGTGGCTGAGCAGAGCTCCCCCTGTGGAAGTGCACTGACCACCAGGGGCAGCTCCTGCATTGAGCATCTGCCCCCTAGTGGTCAGTGTGTGTCATAGTGACCAGTCATTCCCAGTGGTTCTGTTGTTAGGGTCAATCTGCATATTACCCTTTTATTATATAGGATTATTATATAGGCTAGAGGCCTGGTGCATGGGTGAGGGCCGGCTGGTTGGCCCTGAAGGGAGTCCGGGATCAAAGTAGGGTTCCCACTGGGGTGCCTGGCCAACCTGAGCGAGGGGTTGAGGGCCGTTTTCAGACTGGCCACACCCCCTTCAGGGTAGGGGTCCCTGCTGGGGTGCCTGGCCAGCCTGGATGAGGGGCTAATGGTTGTTTACAGGCTGGTCACAGCCCCTTCAGGGTGGGAGTCCTGCTGGGGTGCCTGGCCAGCCTTGGTGAGCGGCTGATGGCTTTTTGCAGACTGGCCAAGCCCCCCAGCAGGGACCTTCACCCCATGAGGGTGGAGCCATCCTGGCTGAGGGGCTGATGGCTGTTTGCAGGCTGGCCACAGCCCCCAGCCACCCAAGCTCCCAGCAAGGCTGGCTGGAAGCAGGTATCTGGGGTTTATTTATCTTCTATAATTGAAATTTTGTTGCCTTGAGCAGAGGCCACAGCCAACCTAGGCAGGCAGCTTCCTCCATCGCCAGGGCAAGGCTGCCTCCTGTTTGCTCTAGCTCCGTGGCTGCTGGCTGCCATCTTGGTTGGGTTAATTTGCTCTGACTGGCTGTTGGGCGTGTCTTGGGATGTAGCAGAGTGATACAATTAGCATATTACTCTTTTATTAGATTAGATACAAAGTAATTTTTCAAAAATAAAAATGGAAGGGTGTCACAACCATAAATTATGTCTGCAACATTATAAAAAATGATCCGTTGATACACAACATGCTACTGGCCAAATTCTATTAAAAACTTTAACTTCATCATTAAAATGTCCATACTATTTCAAGTAATCTATAGGTTCAATATACTTTCCAATAAAATACCAAGGGCATATTTCACAGACTGAGAACAAACTCTCCAAAAATTCATCTGGATTAAAAAAAGACCCAGAATAGCTGCAGCAATTCTAAAAAAGAACAAAGTAGGAGGGATCTCAATACCAGATATCAAGCTGTATTACAAAGCCACTGCTCTCAAAACTGCCTAGTATTGTCACAAGAACAGAATATAGACCAATGGATTAGAATAGAGAACCCAGAAATCAACCCAAACCACTAAGCTCAATTAATATTTGACAAAAGAGACAAGAACATACAATGGAGTCAAGACAGTCTCTTCAATAAATGATGTTGGGAAAATTGGACATATACATGCAAAAAAAATGAAACTAGGCCACAATTTACACCATAGACAAAATAAACTCAAAATGGATAAAGGTGTTAAACGTAAGACGGGAAACCATAAAAATCTTAGAGGAATCCACAGGCAGCAAAATCTCAGACATATTCCAAAGCAATATCTTCACCGATACAGCTCCTAGGGCGATGGAAACTAAAAAGAAAATAAACAAATGGGACTACATCTAAATAAAAAGTTTCTGCACAGCAAAAGAAACCATCAATAAAACAACAAGAAAGCCACTGCATGGGAGAACTAACATATTTGTCAATGTTATCTCCGATAAGGGTTTAATCTCCAGCATTTACAGGGAACTCATACAATTTAACAAAAGGAAGATAAACAACTCAATCAAAAAATGGTTAACAGATCTAAATACTTTTTGAAAGAGGACACAAGCAAGGCCAAGAGACATATGAAAACATGTTCAAAGTCACTAATCATCCAAGAGATGCAAATCAAAACAACAATGAGGTACCATCTCACACCCATCAGAATGGCTATCATCAACAAATCAACAAATGACAAGTGCTGGAGAGGATGCAGAGAAAAAGGAACCCTCGTGCACTGCTGGTGGGAATGCAGACTGGTGCAGTCACTGTGGAGAACAGTATGGAGTTTCATCAAAAAACTAAGAATGGGAGGAGAAACAAGATGGCGGCATAGGGTAGACACCGCATATGCAGCTGTGAACAACTATTTCAGAAAAACCACGAAAAGAACACACGGACACCACTCGCACCCGCAGGACGGCTGGGTGAGTGAAAATCCTACAACCAGAGAAGAGTCTGAGACTCAGAGCAGCAGCGGAAGCAAAGTACAGAGGTACGGAGGCGCGCGCACGGGCTCGGGGAAGGGCAGATACCGGAGGCCGTGGTTCTTTTCCAAAACGGAGAGAGCCACAAGCTCCCAGCGGCTCTGAACTCCAGCTCCAGACGAGGTTTGGAGGTCCCACAGACAACCAGAGACTAGCATCAGAAGGAAATCCAAAACGGGTTTCTCTCA
>PVJC01047575.1:0-12862 GCA_004026665.1 Murina feae
AGGGGATCAGTGGCCTGCTTGGTGGGCTTCCCAGGCCCTTTGCAGGGCCCGGGGTCCTGCTTGGCAGCTCCCAGACCCCTTGGTGGCACCGAGAAGTGGGAAAGGAAGGCTGCAGGGGACGGGTGAGTGGGAAAGAGTTGGCGGCCTGCTTGGCGGCTTCCCAGGTCCCTTCCGGGGATCAGGGAGCAGGAAAAGGCTGGCCTGACCACAAGGCAGGGTTTTCCCTGCTTTCTGGTTGATGGAGGAAGATGGGCAGTAGGCAAGCTTGGGAGGCAGGCAGCACCCAGCCCTGGTCACAGCTCAAAAAAGAGAACAACATGCAGGGGAGGACAAGAGTCTGAGAGATCAACATAGAGGGGGTGCCTGCTCCAAGCCTCCATGGTATGCCTGGGGGCAGGCCCCCGGCAGGTAGACACACACAGGAGGACTCCTCCGAGCCTCAGATGTGGCTGGGGGCAGGTCCCCAGTGGCGACACACACACATACACACACACACACAAAAGGTGCCTGGCAGACTGGGGCCGTCACAGGACATCCACTGAGGGGTCCCAGACTGTGAGAGGGCACAGGCCGGGCTGAGGGACTCCCTCCACCCCGAGTGCACAAATTTTTGTGCACCGAGCCCCTAGTTTGTTATAATATCCCTAAGAAACAAACACACTATTGCTACTGGTTGACCATTATCTCACTTTTAAAACATATTTCTCCTTAGTGGTTCCTGCCTTTAGGTTATACCCTCATCTACCTTTTTAAAATATTTTTAATGACCAAACTCTTTTCTATATATTTATTGATTTATTTCAGAGAGGAAGGGAGAGGGAGAGTGTGAGAGAGAATATTGATTGTCTTCCTCTTGCATGCCCTCCCCATCCCCGACTGGGGATTGAGTCCAGGTATGTGCCCTGACCGAGAATCAAACTATGATCTCCTGGTTCATAGGTTGATACTCAACCACTGATCCACGCAGGCTGGGCTTAATAATCAAACTCTTGAACATATCCTCAAATCATTGTGGACTTTAGCTCCTGACTCGTATTTTTTCAACTTGAATCCAACAATTGTCTTGTCACTTTAGAACCAATGAAGCTATCCGGTCCAATACCTGGCATTCAAGTTCCTTGGCCAACCTGATTCCAACACATTTTTTTTTTCAGTCTACCTCACCAGTGCCATATTCCTGGCCTTGTTGTCTGTTATGGAGTGAATGTCTGTGTCCTCTCAAAATTCATGTGTTGAAATTCTTTCTCCTTAATGTATTGGTGAAATCCTAACCCCCATGGCCTTTGGGAATTGATAAGTCATGAGGATGGAGCCTTACAAAGCAGACTCCAGAAAGTTCTCTCATCCTTTCTGCCATGTCAGGACACAGCCAGAATACAACTATCTATCAACCAGAAAATAGGATCTTACCAGATACTTACCAGCACCTTGATCTTGGATTTGTGAGAAATAAATTTGTATTTTTTATAAGCCTCCAAGTCTATGGCATTTCTGTTGTAGCAGCCCAAATTAATTAAGGTAGACACAAAATGTTTGTGCATGTGGAATCTAACTTTAAACTTAGAAATCTCCAACTTTCCTTGCCAGTCCCTCTTCTTCCCACACCCTCCCTCTCATGACTTTGAGTCTTTGACCTCATTCAGGGATCATTGCCTCAGTTCTTCCTCTCTCCTCCTGGTCTCAGTCCCTTCAATATAAACCATGGGAAGCACTCCAGCCATTCTTCTGTGACTCCCTCATTCTCTTGCCCGCTTGTCGTTCCGAAGCACTTGTAGTGAAAGTTTACAACCTTAGATCAGTGGAGTCAAATATTTCCTTTCATACCTTCCCAAACTCATGGTCTCTAGCTTCAGTTGGCTACTTAGCAATAGCCATTCTCTCTTAGGACATCTCCACCAGGCATCCTGCCACTCTTCTCTGCATAAGTTCCAGCTTACTGAAGTCTGAGAAAGAGTTTGATGCTTCCCTGCCCTGCTCTGTATCTAGATCTTCTTTTGTTCTGTTTTCCCTCTTGTTTTTGTTTGTTTATTGTTGTTGTTGTTGTTATTGTTGTTTGTAGCCACAACACACAGCAGATTCCACTGATTCAGTTCACAGTCATTAAAACTTTCCTCCCTTTTTTTGTATGCATTTAGCTGTAAAGCCACATTTCTTTATTTCTTTCCTTTTTATGTTTTACACTATTTTATTTTGGATCCAAATATAGAACTTCACATTGAACTCTATTAAGGGTCTAAACAATGAAGTACACTGCATTCATGGTTTTTAATCTGACCTTTTAAAAATGTATATTTATTGTTGAAAGTATTACAGATGTTCCCCTTTTCCCCCATTCACCCCCTCCACCCTGCTCTCTCCTCCTCCCCGGGCCTTCACTGTACTATTGCCTATGTCCATGGGTTATGCAGACATATAAGTTCTTTAGTTAGTCTCTTCCTCTGCCCCACCTTCCCTCTGAGATTCATCAGTCTATTGCATGCATCCATGTCTCTGGATCTATTTTGTTTGTCAGTTTATTTGGTTCCTTAGATTCCATTAATCTGTCATTTTATTTGCTCCCCTCCCTTCTCTCATCAACCACACCCTCCTTTCTTATTCACAATCATTCCATGTGGTTTGGCTGTGATTTGATTTCTTTCTTATTTTCTTCATCTTCAACTGTAGAAGTGGTCCCCAGCTCTCTGGCTGGCCAACTGAAGTGTTCAATCACTCCATCCTCATTGGTGAAACAGACTGTGGCCCAAATCAGGCCAATCAATGCCTTTCCACAGGATTTTTGCTGGAACTATCAAGAGAACCACTCCACTCTCTGGAACTGTGGATGGTGAAGCCCAGATTAACTAAGGTAATGCTAGACTAGGACTTCAAAAAAGCAAGCATAGCTGACTGATAGATATAGAAATGAAATCCCAATAGTATGTTGTGAACCCAATGGGTCACTCTGGAACTTTCAATTTACATAGGTCAATAAGTTTCCTTTCTTAAGTGTTTTCTTCTTTAGATTGAATTTCTATAACTTACAATAGAATGATATCTAAATAAATATAATCTAAATTTGCTTTTAAAAAATTTCATCATCCAGAGTTCACCAGGCAAAGAGATAATCGAAAAAGAAAAATGTTCACAAGGGCACACAGGTCATTCTATAAGACTAAGCCTCCATTGGGTGTATTGGTCAGTGCAAGAGTTGAGTTAGGAGGTAAGGCATGTGAATGACTTCTGTCCTAATGAGGAGTTTGCATTTATGTCGACACTAGTTATTTAAAGTGACCAGTGTTAATTCAGCAAACATTTTCAATAGAAAGAACAAATATCCTCAAAACAGGGATTGCTATAATCATTAACATGCAAGAACATCCAAATACTAATGTAAGAGGTAGGCTACAAGGGAAAAACTCTTTAAGTCATATATGAAGTTTCACCAGTGATATGATAAAAGGGAATATTTTTAAAATATTTTTTTATTGATTTCAGAGAGGAAGAGAGAGAGAGATAGTAACATCAATGATGAAAATCATTGACCAGTTGCCTCCTGCACGGCCCCTACTGGGGATCAAGCCTGCAACTTGAGTATGTGTCCTTGACCAAATCAAACCTGGGACCTTTCAGGACCCTTAAGTCAGCAAGCCAATGCTCTATCCACTGAGCAAAACTAGCTAAGGTGCGAATTTTTTTTTCCATTAAAATTTCATCACCCATTTTAATTTTAAGGAGATTCTAACTTCTTTTCCTTAAAAAATGATCAGCAAGACACAAAAATGCTCATCAGATGAGGCCGAAATATAGCTCTTCAACTTTCCACTAGAAAACATCACTTAGGATGAGCAGTCGATTATTTTGCATCATTTAAGACTTACCACTTTATTGGCTAAAGTTACCCCTTGTTGCTTACAATACACCATACTAGAATTTTTCAAACTTTTTGCTAAAAGGTACTTAAGGTTTATCAAATTCCATTTATGTGTTCTAGTAAGAGTATAAAGAAAATTATCTGAATGAGAAATTAATTCTCTAAATGCTTATATATAATTATTTTAATACCATTTTGAGATTTGATATTTAGCTCACCTGTCTATAGTTAATGGGTTCCCCTTCTCTATCTGCTTCCTCCAGTATCCATAGTTCCTCAAAGATTATAGCAATAATGCAGAAATTTATTTTTAATTAATTTAGTCAGAATTATATAGTATATATATATATATATATATTCAGAATTTAATATATATTTATATAAATGGTTATTCATAATGTATATAGTAATCTAGACGAATAATAGAGGAATATGCAAATTGTCCAGGATGCCATCATAGTAACAGTAATGACTGGACAGCAGGCTGCATGGGACAATAAGGCTGTCATGAAGGGAAGTTGGGGAAAACAGTCCAGGAGGGGGCAGTTGGCGGTGACCTGGCCCGCAGAGGTGCAGGGGGGCAGTGGGGATAACCAGGCCAACAAGGGGGGTAGTTAGGGGTGATCAGGGTGGCAAGGGGTTCAGTTGGGGGCAACCAGGCTGGCAGGGGGAGCAGTAAGGGGCAAGAAGGCCAGCAGGGGGGTAGTTAGGGGCAACCAGGCTGGCAGTGGGTCAGTTAGGGGCATTCAGTCAGGGAGGCAGGTGAGCAGCTAGGAGCCAGCAGTTCTAGATTGTGAGAAGGATGTCCGACTGCTGGTTTAGGCCCAATTCCCAGGAGGATCAGGCCTAAACCGGCAGTCAGACATCCTCCAAGGGGTCCCAGATTGGAGAAGGTGCAGGCTGGGCTGAGCAGACCCCCCTCCCCATCGTGAATTTCATGCACTGGGCCACTAGTTATATATATGAAATCATAATTTTAACATATATATATATATATATATATATATATATATATATATATATACTTTTATATATTATACTAGAGGTATACTAGGGTGGGGGGGTTCCCTCAGCCCAGTAGTCTGGAACCCCTCGGGGGATCCCTACCTGCTGGCAAGCCTGAGGGCTGACCACAGCCCCTTCAGGATCTGGGTCCCTATTGGGGTGCCTGGCCAGCCTGGGTGAGGGGCTGAGGACTGTTTGCATGCTGCCCACAGCTCCCTTTGACCAAAGGTCCCAGCAAGGCTGGCTGGAAGCAGGTTTCTGGGGTTTATTTATCTTCTATAATTGAAACTTTGATGCCTTGGGTGAAGGCCACAGCTGGCCTAGGCAGGCAGTGTCCTCCATCACTGGCTTCCTGTTTGCTCTAGCTCTGTGGCTGCTGGCCGCCATCTTGGCTGGGTTAATTTGCATATTGTCACTGATTGGCTGGTGGGCATGGTTTGGCTGGTGGGCATGGCTTAGGTGTAATGGAGTGAGGGTTAATTTGCATATTACCCTTTTATTAGATTAGATAAGTTATAATATGATTATATGTATTTATATTATGTTTATATATAACTTTATATAAATGTGTATATATATTCATTTGGTGTACCTGAATGCTACCTAACAATGTCTTCATCTCCTTCATCTACCTGAGAGTTTGATTTCCTCTCATGAATATTTGTTCTGCCTTTTACATTGTGAAAACTAGTCTCATTGAGAATCACACAAGACTTAGATGCTTGTTTTTCTCAGCTCTTATTATTGATGTATGCTCCAAGCCCAAGACTTTAGTTTCTGTTTTTCCAGTATAGTCAGTCAAGTTTACCACATAGATAGTCTTAAAATTGCTTGCTGTGACATTCTTTTATTTATTCAATTTTATACACTAGTGTTTCCTGAAGAATAAGACACTAGATCTGCAAGCAGTTACTAAGGTACCATGTGACAAGATGTTTCCTGCATTAGGGTTTTTGCAACATTATTAGACTTTTGACTCAAATTAAAGTGAAATGTTCCCAAACATAGCTTACTATTCTTATGTCACTCATCACTTTCCCTTACATTATATTAGTTTTCTTCAAATATAGTTAAATCATTAACTATATGAATTATGTATTTTCTCATTGTAACAGAAACACCTTTCTATATGCTCAAAATGCACATACAGATGGTTCATATTTCACATCTTTTTACATTGTTACATATGCAATTTTCTAGCAAGTACAATAATTTTAAGTGAAGTAGCAAAATATAAGCACCAGTGGGTTACAAAATTAAAATAATGTTATCTTTATTCAATTGCACACTTTCAAAGACATCCAGTGACAAGTCCTAGTGAACTTGCTAGTTCCAATGGAGAGAGCATTTGGCAAATGTTCGAAGTCAGAAGAATCCGGAACTGAAATTCACCTTTGATGCCGCTCCCCAGGAGGCGGCACGTCAGAGCTGTTCATGGACACTAGTGTCAGTTTATTTGTTTTCTCCCAGTTAGGTTTGCTTCAATAAAACAGGGAGAAATGTCTCCTAAGTAAATGAAATGATTTTATAAGTTAAAACCCCTTGCACAAATAGTTCAAGAAACTTTACAATTGGGCACTTAGTGGGGGAATTTAACTCTTAGCAAATTGGAACGTAGAAAAACAAACAAACCCTGAAATAGTTTGTTATTTATTTGCAAAGGACTCAAACTTCCTTATGAATTCCTACTGGACAATGAAAGAAAAACATTTAAATCATCAATTAAAGTTTCTTAATTTTGAACTAGCTTTATCTTGGTTAACTCAGATGCTTTTGTTTAAATGCTCAGGTTTGACTTTTTAGCTTTTTAAAAATTATTATTATTTTAGTGTTTGTACATGATCTTTCTCCTAAGACAGGGTTTGGATAGAGAGATCAACTGTGTATCCTCATGGTATTGAAAGGAACCTCAGGGCCTGACACGGTTTTTCTATTCCTCCCTGCATCCTTGGAGACTCTGTAGTGACCCATGTCAATTGGAACAACACACTTTTAGAAGAGAGAAAAACCTAGGCCATCCCCTGCCTGGCCTGGTCATTCATAAGCCTACTGCGCCACGCTGCTCAATATATTCCGCTTCGCATTGACCATATCAGTGTTTTGTTTTGTTGCGTTTTTTTGTTGGTTTTTTAAAATATTTATTTATTTATTTCACAGAGGAAAGGAGAAGGAGAGAGAGATAAAAACATCAATAATGAGAGAGAATCATTGATTGGCTGCCTCAATACACCCCTTACTGGAGATCAAGCCCGCAACCCAGGCATGTATGTGCCTTGGCCAGAATCCAACCTGAGACCCTTCAGTCAGCAGGCTGACGCTCTATCCACTGAGCCAAGGAGGCTAGAGCCATATCAGTGTTTTTGATTCCCCCTCGCCTCAATTCGTCTCTTTTTCTTACTGGTACTTACTATCTGTGATCTCTTTTAGCCCTGCAACTCGTCTCCAGCTTGGGAATTCCACCAGTGGATTTCTGAGGGAAATTTCACTCCTGGTGTTGGAAACTTTTTTTTACAGTCCTTCTGGCTCTTGACTCCGTTATTTTCCATGTTCCTCATGGCTCAGTAACAACCAGGTCCCAGTGGGATGCTACCTTCTTGTTCCTGCGTTGATGCACGGACGCGCTCCTCTCAGAGCAGTGCAGTGACATGAGGTACAGCTGTCTTCTCTCAGAGTCCAAAATGTGAAGCAGGACAAGAGACCTTGTGCACTCAGCATCCTTCTCATCAAACCTGGGGTGTTTCTACCTCCCTCCCTCCAGGCTGGACCTATGTGAGGCTCATGCATGAGGCTTCTTGCTTTCTTTTTCTATTTCCCCAACTCTTTCTCCTTTCTGCCTTCCCACTTCATGTCCCCCTTCTTCACCCTGCATACCGTCTGGATTTTAGATGGTGCCTTTTATTTTCTAGGGCACCCAGTTTCAGGGCTCAGTCTTAATGACATAGGAAACTGATTTATAAGGAGAATTAAAATACACTGTTTTCATATTCTCAAAATATCATAATGCGGGTTGCGCTATGAAGCAGAGTGTTTTAGTGGCCTGTCTGTGCTCATCACAAGGGATTGTAAGTGCCTGGAGCCAATATTTGAATTCATTGTTCCAGAGTGTCTGTGCCATCCATTCATAAGGTGACTTTTTTTCCTCACACGCCCTTCCGGAGATCCTCCCACTTCTCTACCTTATTATGCCCTTTTCCAGGCAAGCCCTTGCCCATTTTGGACTCACATCTGTCATGTGATGATGAGAGGCACAATAAAAGCCTGGGCCCTGAAAGGTTTCCTGGTATCAACCTTTTACTAATGGTGTGAACTAAGGCAAATTATTTAATGTCTCCGTGCTTCGGTTTTCTTCTCTTTAATCACATAATAATAATAGTTGTTGTGACAATGAAGTGAAATAATACACGTGAAATGCTTAGGACAGGATGTGGCATGCGATGAATGCCCTGTGCATTTTAGCTGTTATTATGATAGAATCCAAGAACCTTGGGTGTGAAAGGTGCTAGATCCAACCTTGCAGTGTTTGAAATCGCCTGTCCGTTTCCTGTTGAATGTCTATCCAACTTCTTGAAAGCCTCAAGTGAAAGGAGACTCAGTACCTTCACAGGGAACTCATGCTGTCACCTCAAAGTTCCGGATATTGTAATGCTCGCCTTCACCTTAAATAAACATTCTTCCTCCTGAAATACCTATTCATTATCCCTAGAAAGGTATCTTGGGACCATTTGGGATAAACCTAATTCCTCTTCTATCAGAGAGCCCTTTTCATATTTGAAGATGGCCAGGATGCCTGTTGCTCTTTCAGGTTACATTCTCTAATGAGCTAAAGCGCCACATCTCCCTGGTTGGTCCCTCTGTGTTATGGTTTAAGTCCCCTGACCATCTGGCCATGGAAGGTCATAGAACTGTCATTACTCTAGCGAGATCCCATTATCTAAAAACAAATGGATTAGGAGCATCTATTTATGTTGTTTAAGATGAGAGACTAGGACACTTCTCTTCTAGCTCTTTGGAAATCATGGTCCACAACCAAGAATGATAATTCTCTCTTCATCTAACATTGTGCAGGAATAAGGTGTGCTATGTTTGAGAATTTTTCAAACAACTTAATGTTAATGCTTTAAGAGTCAACATTTTTTGAGGGGGGGGTGAAAAACTTAGAGGTAACAATGCATGCATACAAGTCATCATAAAGCTTGTCACATAATGACCCATGTCAATTGGAGCAACACACTTTTAGAGGAGAGGAAAACCATCTCAAACAGACATGATCAAGACAGAAGTAGTGGGAGGTGTACAAGAAATGACGGAGCATAAAGTCAAATCAGGGGCCAGTGGAATAGCATGCTAGCATTGAGTAACAAAAAGGAAAAGTGCACTTGTTATAATTCGGGACTGTTTGTGCTGTGGGTGTAGTGCTGAAGAAGAGTAACATGGTTTCAGGCCTATTGGTGCTTAGAGACTATTGAGACAGAGAGGATAATGACAAATGTTGCACAAAGAAATAAATTAGCTATAAATCTGATAGTACAATGAAGGGAAGATGCAAGCTGCTGTGAGAATGTATAACAGAAAGTCCTGTGGAATTGGGGAAGGTTTCCTGAGGTTGCTATTTTATCTGGGAAGTCATGAAGGTGAGCTGAGTGATATAGAAAGATAGAAATGAGGAATCTTTGCAAACACCAGGAATGCCAAGGATAATGGCCCTGAGGCAGAATGGAGTGTGTCTTACAGGAGGAACTTGGAGAAGAGTTCAGAGAGTGAAAAGGAGACAAATAGGAGATGGGGTATTGGGAATCAGAGTTTGGATATTAATCCTAGCAGCAACAGAATTGACAGGCTATTGAGCAGGTGCTGTCAGAACCAGATTTACGTTTTTTAAAATGTTGTATTGGCAATAAATTGGAGGGGCATGGTAAGTGCACCCTCAGAAAAGTGCTTGCCTAGGAAATGATAGCCTAACACTGACCCCTTGAAACTCTAATGTTTAAAAGTCAGAGAGTGGAAGAAGAGCCAACTAAACAGGTCCCGAAAGACTGGGGACCATGGAGGACCATGAAGGTAGTTAACAAGATCAGGATACGGTTTTGATATCTTCTTCCAACCCAAATACAACCTTCCTAACAAAGGCTTTACATCCACAAAACTAAAAGTCATCTCTTCATCTCCTAAATTTCTCACAATATTTCCTTTTTTTCCTTTAAGGTTCTTATCACTTTCACTTTCTACCTTGTTTTTGTTTTGTTTTGTTTTGTTTTGTTTTGTTTTGTTTTACAAACCTGTCCTTTCTGTAGACTATAAATTCCTAATATCAGCATCTATTTCTTATTCATCTTTGAGTCACCAGAGCACCTAACTGGGACATTGGCACATAATGAGTACTCAGTTCTTATTGAATAAAAGAATGATCTAATTTGTGTAACAGGATGATAAATTGTATAGTTATGAACGAGAAAGACTGCTGAGGAGAGAGACCACACCCCAGGCATGGAAGTACTGCAGTGGGCTTCTGAGAAACAAAGATTAATGGCAATAGAAATAAGAGCAAGAGATAAATTCGAGGGGCTCTCTAAGACAAATTAATAGAATTAGATGATCTCATCCCATAATGTGGCTTAAATACTCTTATATATTGATGACTCCCTTATTTACATATCGAGACTGACTCTCCTTCAGCTCCAAATTCATTTGTTCAGCTGTCGACTTGATACCTCCACAGGTTCCTGCCATCCTCAAGTCCACCCTTCCTCTCATCTTCTCCATATCCTTTAATGACAGCACAACCATGAATTGCTCAGAAATAAGTTTTGATTCATGTCTTTCTCTAATCTCATCTTCCCTCACCTGGCCCATACTGAGCCCAGAAGCAAGTCTGGCTCTGCATTAAAATTATATTCTAAATTTGACATTTCTCATCATCTCCCACTCCAGCCATTCTCCTCTTGTCATCTTTCATCTAGAATAACACAGAAGCCTCCTGACTGAGTGTCTTTTCTCTTGGCTTTCTGTAGTCCATTTTTAAAACAGCAGCCAGTGATGTTTTATAATAAGTCAAATATAGCATTCCACTGCTTGGAAGCTTCCAGTGCTTGCCATTGCACATCGAATAAAACCCCAAATCCTTTCTTGGCTGCTGCCTGCCACCCTGACTTCATCTAGTTTCTCGCCAACGTCCCACCCTGCACCTAGTCCTTCTCAACTTGGGTTGAGAAAGAGAATTAGCCATAATACCTTAAGCAGGCATGCCCATGACTTTTCTCCCGGGAAGCTGGAATGATACCAAACTGGACAGAAATTAGAAAGTTGTCATTCAAATCATTTTTTTAAAATATATTTTTATTGATTTCAGAGAGGGAGAGGGAGAGAAAGAGAGAAAGATCAATGATGAGAGAATCATTGATTGGCTGCCTCCTGCACGTCTCCCCACTGGGAATCTGGCTCACAACCCAGGCATGTGCCCTGACTGGAATCCGGGACCCCTCAGTCCCCAGGCTGAGCCAAATTAGCTAGGGCTCAAATCATTTCTGGTAGGGCTAATTCTCTTGGCAATTCTGGTTGAGAAATCTTTCTGAAAGGAAGTGTCCTTGTAGAGATATTCTTTTTTTTTTTTAATTTTGTTTTATTGCTTAAAGTATTACAAAGACTGTTAAATAAGTCTCCATTTTCCCCTTGACCTTCCCCCCCCTCCTCTACTCCCCAGTGTCTTGTGTCCACTGATTATGCTCATATGCATGCATACAAGTCCTTCAGTTGATCTCTTAACTCCCCCCCTCAACCCTTCCCAGCTTTCCAGCTGTAGTTTGACAGTCTGTTCAATGCTGTTCTGCCTCTGTACCTGTTTATGTTCATCAACTTATAATGGTCTTTATTATCCACTAGGGACCCGGTGCACAAAAATTTGTGCACTCGGAGGGTGGGAGTCCCTCAGCCCGGCCTGTGCCCTCTTGCAGTCTGGGATACCTCGGGGGGGATGTCCACCTGTTGGCATGCCTGGCCAGCCTGGGTGAGGGGCTGAGAGCCATTTTCAGGCTGCCCACAGCCCCTTCAGGTTTTGTGCACTGGGGGATGGGAAGGCTGGTGAGTGCAGGCCTGGACGTTTCCCACCGGAGGGCCCACAATTGCACACGCCTGGTGGGCCTCCACCGCTGAAGGGGCACACCTGGTGCAGAGTTGGGTGGCAAGCCAGGGGCAGACGCTGGTGCAGAATCCCTTGGTGGGGCCCTGCTGCTGAGCAAACACACCCGGGGTGGAGCCGGGCAGTGAACTGGCTTCGGATTCTCCGCACTGTGCAGCAGACGCTCCCGCACACCCTGTGGAGGCCCCTGGGGGGCGGATGAAGGTAGCGGACCCTGGACAGGTGCTCCCGCACACCCTCGAGGAGGCCCCCAGGGTAGAACCAAGCAGCGGACCCAAGACAGGTGTTCCTGGATGTCCCGCAGAGGCTCCCAGGGGGCAAAGCCAGGCAGCAGACCCAGCACGGCTGCTCCTGCACACCCTGCAAAGGCTCCGTGCTCCTGCATGCCCCGGGGAGGCCCCCAGGGGGTGGAGCCAGGCAGTGGACTCGGGACAGGCGCTCCTGGATACTCCTCAGAGGCTCCCGGGGGCGGAGCTAGGCAGCAGACCCAGGACAGCTGCTCCTGGACGCCCCGAGGAGGCCCCAGGCCAGACCCCCCCTCCCACTGAGCTGACACACCTGGCACAGCTATGCCAGCCGGCCGTGGAGGCTCCCAGTGCAGAGCTGCCCTGCCAGCCTCCATCTTGGCTGGGTTAATTTGCATACAGCTGCTCTGATTGGCTGGTGGGCGTGGCCATGAGCAGAGGCTCAGCCAGCCTAGGCAGGCAGTTGCAACAGAAGCCTTTGGTTTGCTCTAGCTCCATGGCTGTTGGCCTCCATCTTGGCTGGGTTAATTTGCATACAGCCGCTCTGATTGGCTGGTGGTAATGGTCAATTTGCTTGTTTCTCTTTTATTATATTAGATAAATAAGTGAGACCATGTGGTCTTTTTCTTT
>PVJC01047576.1:0-12845 GCA_004026665.1 Murina feae
TCAGATAGAAGGATTTAGAAGAATACATGGACTCAGCCACTGAGAGCCAGTCAGCCCAGCAGAGCTGTGCAGTGCTCTTGCTGCTGGCTCTGACACTATCCCTGTATAAAGATCATAAGGCATACCATGAATGACTGCACAGAAGCAAATTGGATAACCTAGATGAAATGGGAAAATTCCTAGAGACACAAATACTGAGACTGAATTTTAAAAAAATAGAAAATCTGAATAGACTGGTAACCAGAACAGGGATCAAATGACTAATCATAAACCTCCCAACAAAAAAGTCCTGACCAAGATAATTTCACTGGTGAATTCTACCAAACACTTCAAGAAGAATTTGATAGAGGCAGAAATAGGACTTTGGGGAACCAGCTAGAACTGTAAGAAGTATTAACCCTGCTCTGTTAACTGTGATTGTTTTGTTCTGATTACAGAAGGCACATTCTACCCTGCCTGGCAGCTGCACTCTGGATCTCGGAGCTCACCTGGAAATGCAACTCATCCTTCCCATTTGGAGCTGCCTATTAGCATGGAGAGATTAATAACTCTTTTTTGCAGAAACTAGAGACAGAAACCAGAATCTCCAGCCCTTTGAAGACCCCAGCTCTTTTGCATATCTGTAAACTACCCATTTGCCCTTTTGCCTACTTTCCTTTGCACTTCTTCCAATATAAACAGCTGGCTTATGGTGGGGGCAGAGTAGATTTTTGTGGATGACCTGCTGCTCTCCCATACTGCAGGCAGTATTGGAATAAATGCTCATAATGATTCAACCCTGTCTTTGCTTAATTGGCTCAAGAACTGACAGGCAGCACCGACCCATTGTCTGTCTGGTTACAAATTAACACCAATCTTTCTTTTTTTAAAAAAAAAACTTCTTTATTGGTCAAGGTATTATAAATGTGTCCTCATACCCCCAAAAATCCCCAACCCCCCCTCCCACTCATGCTCTCATCCCCTGTTGTCTGAGTCCATTAGTTTGGCTTATATGTATGCATACAAGTCCTTTGGTTGATCTCCCCCCTTTACCCCCAACTCTCCTCTACTTTCCCTCTGGGGATTGACAGACTGATCAATTGCTGTTTCTTTGTCTCTGAATCTGTCCCTGTTCATCAGTCTATGTTGTTCTCTATATTCTACAAATTAGTGAGATCATGTGGCATTTATCTTTCTCTGACTGGCTTATTTCACTTACCATAATGCTTTCCAGTTCCATCCATGCTGTTGCAAATGGCAAGAATTCCTTCTTTTTTACCACAGCGTAGTATTCCATTGTGTAGATGTACCACAGTTTTTTAATGCACTCATCTGCTGATGGGCACTTGGGCTGTTTCCAGATCTTAGCTATGGTAAATTGTGCTGCTATGAACATAGTCATACCTATATCCTTTCTGCTTGGTGTTTCTAGCTTCTTGGGATATATTCCTGGAAGTGAGATGACAGGGTCAAATGGGAGTTCCATTTTAGTTTTTTGAGGAAACTCCATACTGTTCTCCACAGTGGCTGCATTCCCACCAGCAGTGCATGAGGGTTCTTTTTTCTCCATATCCTCTCCAACACTTGTTGTTTGTTGATTTGTTGATGATAGCCATTTTGACAGGTGTGAGATGATACCGAATTGTTGTTTTGATTTGCATCTCTCCTATAATTAGTGACTTTGAGCATGTTTTCATATGTCTTTCAGCCTTCTGTATGTCTTCTTTCAAAAAGTGTCTATTTAGGTCTGTTGCCCACTTTTTGATTGGATTGTTTATTTTCCTTTTGTTAAATTGTATGAGTTCCCTGTAAATGTTGGAGATTAAATCCTTATCAGTGATATCATTGCCAAAAATGTTCTCCCATGCAGTGGGCTTTCTTGTTGTTTTGTTGATGGTTTCCTTTGATGTGCAAAAGCTTTTTATTTTGATGTACTCCCATTTATTATTTTCTCTTTAGTTTCCAATGCCCTAGGAGCAGTATCAGTGAAGAAATTCCTTCGGCACATGTTTATGAGTTCGCTGCCTGTGTATTCCTCTAGTATTTTTATGGCTTCCCGTCTTATATTTAAGTCCTTTATCCATTTTGAGTTTATTTTTGTGTATGGTGTGAGTTGATGGTCTAGTTTCATCTTTTTGCATGTATCTGTTCAATTTCCCCAACACCATTTACTGAAGAGACTGTCTTGACTCCATTGTATGCTTTTGCCTCCTTTGTTGAATATTAATTGGACATAGTAGTTTGGGTCAATTTCTGCGTTTTCTATTCTATTCCATTGATCTACATGTCTCTTCTTGTGCCAGTATCAAGCTGTTTTAAGAACAGTGGCTTTGTAATACAGCTTGATATCTGGTATTGAGATTCCCTCCTACTTTGTTCTTCTTTCTCAGGATTGCTGCAGCTATTCAAGATCTTTTTTTATTCCAGATGAATTTTTGGAACATTCATTCTAGATCTGTGAAATATGCCATTGGTATTTTAATGGGGAGTGCATTGAATCTAAAGATTGCTTTGGGTAGTATGGACATTTTGATGATATTGATCCTACCAATCCATGAACATGGTATGTTCTTCCATCTGTTTATGTCTTCCTCTATCTCTTTTTTCAGTGTCCTGTAATTTTTCACATATAACTCTTTTACCTTCTTAGTTAAGTTTTGGTGCTATGGTAAATGGGATTGCTTTTTTAGTCTCTCTTTCTGTAAGTTCACTATTAGTGTAAAGAAATGCCATAGATTTCTTGGCATTAATTTTGTATCCTGCTACATTGCCAAATTCATTTAATAAGGCAAATAATTTTTTTATAGTGTCTTTAGGGTTTTCTATGTACAGTATCATGTCATCTGCAAATAAGGACAGTTTTACTTCTTCTTTTCCAATTTGGATGCCTTTTATTCCTTCTTGTCTGATCACAATGGCTAGTACTTCCAGTACTATGTTGAACAGGAGTGGTGAAAGGGGACATCCCTGTCTTGTTCCTGTTGTTAGGGGAAATTATTTTAGTTTTTGCCCATTGAGTATGATGTTGACTGTGGGTTTGTCATATATGGCTTTTATTATGTTGAGGGATGATACTTCTATTCTCACCTTGCTGAGAGTTTTTATCAAAAATGGGTGCTGGATTTTGTCAAATTCTTTTTCTGCATCAATTGCTATGACTATGTGGTTTTTATCTCTTAATTTGTTTATGCGATGTATCCTGTTTATTGATTTGCGGATATTGTATCATCCTTGCATCCCTAGGATAAGTCCTATTTGGTCATGGTGTATGATCTTTCTAATGTATTGCTGGATCCAATTTGCTAGGATTTTGTTGAGGATTTTGCAATCTATGTTCATGAGGGATATTGGCCTATAATTCTCTTTCATTGTGTTGTCTTTATCTGTCTTTTGTTATTAGAGTGATGCTGGCTTCATAGAATGAGCTGGGAAGTGTTCCTTCCTCTTGAATTTTTTGGAATAGTCTGAGGAGGATAGGTTTTAGTTCTTCCTTGAATGTTTTGTAAAATTTCCCTGTGAAGCTGTCTGGCCCTGGGCTTTTGTTAGGTGGGAGCTTTTTGATTACTGCTTCAATTTCTTTGATAGTTATTGGCCTACTGAGATTTTAAAAATCTTCCTGATTTAGTTTTGGAAGATTGTATTTTTCTTGGAATGTGTCCATTTCCTCCAGGTTGTCTAGTTTGTTGGAGTAAAGTTGCTCATAGTATTTTTTAACAATTATTAGAATTTCTGTGGGGTCTGTTGTTATTTCTCCTCTTTCATTTCATTTTTTGTTTATTTGTGTCTTCTCTCTTTGCTTTTTGGTGAGCCTGGCTAGAGGTTCAGCAATCTTGTTTATCCTTTCAAAGAACCAGCTCTTGCCAGAACTGGTTTGGCTCAGTGTGTAGAGCGTCAGCCTGCGGACTCAAGGGTCCCAGGTTTGAATCCGGTCAAGCGCATGTACCTTGGTTGCAGGCACATCCCCAGTAAGGGGTATGCGGGAGGCAGCTGATTGATGTTTCTCTCTCAGCGATGTTTCTAACTCTCTATCCCTCTCCCTGCCTCTCTGTAAAAAAAAAAATCAATAAAATATATTATAAAAAAAAAGAACCAGCTCTTGGTTTCATTGATCTTTTGTATTATTTTTTTGGTCTCTATGACATTGATTTCTACTCTGATCTTTATTATCTCCTTCCTTCTACTCACTGTGGGCTTTTCTTACTGCTCTCTTTCTAATTCTTTGAATTGTAGAGTTAGATGATTATCGTTTTTTCTTGTTTTTTGAAGTAAGCCTGTAGAACTGTAAACTTCCCTCTCAAGACTGCTTTCATTGTGTCCCATAGATTTTGGATTGTTGTGCTTTCATTGTCATTAGTTTCCAGAGTGTTTCTAATTTCTTCTTTGATCTCATTTGTAACCTAATCATTATTTAGTATCATGCTATTCAGCTTCCAAGTGTTTGAGTTGTTTGGATTTTGTTGTAGTTTGTTTCTAATATTATGCCATTGTGATCTGAGAAGATGCTTGGTATGATTTCAATCTTCTTGAATTTGGGAAGACTTTGCTTGTGACCCAGTATGTGGTCTATTTTTGAAAATGTCTCATGTGCACTTGAGAAGAATGTATATTCCATGGCTTTATGTTCTGAAGATGTCAATTAAGTCCATCTGATCTAGTGAGTCATTTAGGATTGCTGTTTCTTTGCTGATTTTTTGTCTAGAGAATTTATCCAGTGATTTCAGTTGTGTGTTTAAGTCTCCTACTATGATTTTATTGCTGTTGATCTCTCCCTTGATATCTTCCAGGAGTTTTTCTAAAAAACATATTTCATTAATTTTTTTACAAAGAGGAAAGGAGAAGGATAGAGAGGTAGAAACAGCAATGAGAGAGAAACATTGATCATATGCCTCCTGCACACCTCCAATTGGGGATGTGCCCACAACCAAGGTACATGCCCTTGACCAAAATCGAACCTGGGATCTTTCAGTCTGCAAGCCAACACTCTATCCATTGAGGCAAACCAGTCAGGGCCCAGGAGTTTTTTTTTATGTATTTGGGTGCTCCTGCATTGGGTGCATATATGTTTATCAGGGGTATATCCTCTTGTTGTATTGATTCCTTTAGTATTATGAAGTGGCCTTCCTTATCTCTTGTTATGGCCTTCACTTTGAGGTCTATTTTGTCAGATATAAGTATTGCTACCCCAGCTTTTTTTCCCCCATTCTGTTTGCCTGAAAGATATTTTTCCATTCCTTCATTTTCAGTCCTTGTGAGTCCCTTGTTCTAAGGTGGGTTTCTTGTAGACAGCATATCTATGGGTCATGTCTTTTTATCCATTCAGCCACTTGATGTCTTTTGATTGGAGCATTTAGTCCATTTACATTTAAAGTTATTATTGAAAGGTACTTGTTTGAAGTCATTTCTATTTTTGTGTCTGTGTTCTTTCTTACCTTTTTATTTCTTCTTTTTACAGCATTCCCTTTAGCATTTTTTGCATTGCTGGCTTGGTAGTGATAAACTCCTTTAGCCTTTTTTTGTCTTCAAAAATCCTGATTTCCCCTTCAATTTTGATTGATAGCCTTGCTGGATAGAGGATTCTTGGATTCAGTCCTTTGCTTTGTAATGCCTTGTATACTTCCTTCCATTCCCTTCTAGCTTGATGTGTTTCTGTTGAGAAATCATTTGATAATCTGATGGGGGATCCTTTGTAGGTAACTCTCTGTCTCTCTCTTGCAGCCTTTAAGATTCTCTCTTTGTCATGTACATTTGCCAACGTTATTATGATATGTCTTGGTGTGGGTCTTTTAGGATTCATTTTTCTTGGGACTCTCTTTATTTGTGTAACTTTTTTATTCCCCATATCTGGGAAGTTTTCTGTCATTATTTTTTCAAATAGATTTTCTAATCCTTGCTTCTCTTCTTGTCCTTCTTGCAGCCCTATTATGTGTATGTTACTTTGTTTTATGTTGTCCCAAAGCTCCCTTAGGCTCTCCTCCTGCTTTTTAATTTTTTTCTCCAGTTGTTCAGATTGAGCTTGTTTCTCTACTTTATTTTCTAACTCACTAATTCGGTTCTCTCCTTCTTCTAGTCTACTGTTGAAACCTTCCATGTTGTTTTTTATTGTAGCTATATCACTTTTCATTTCTTCCTGATTCTTGCATGGGTTGTTGATTTTCTCATCCATCTGGTGAATGAGTTGTACAACCATTACTCCGAATTCTTTTTCTGTCATGTTGCATGCTTCAGTTTCACTAATTTCCTTTCTTGGCGACTCCTCATTTTCTTTCCTTTGGGTATTGTGTCATCTCCCCATTCTTACTGTCTCCAGAAGGTTCAAATGTCGAGTTGTGTGGGCCTGGGCTGTATGCAGTGGGCGCTTCTCACCACCCTAATGTCACTGAAGAGCTCTGACACTAAGATGATTGTT
The DNA here is from genome assembly GCA_004026665.1 of Murina feae. NCBI lineage: Eukaryota > Metazoa > Chordata > Mammalia > Chiroptera > Vespertilionidae > Murina > Murina feae. The sequence goes on from PVJC01047576.1 coordinate 6,386, forward strand.
TGTCGTCAGTTGGTGGGAACCAGGCTCACTCAGAGCCAGTGTTGCCAGTGCTCAGTGTGGCCTTGTGTGCTCACTTTGAATCAGGGGCCCTGCCAGCATCGAGAGAGATCTGCCGCCAGGATCTGATTCTTGGTGTCCATGGGTCTGTAGCTGTGGTCGCAGGTCTCTGTCCCCAGTGGCTGCAGCATCCTGGTTTGCATCTGAGACCAGACTGGGTGGTGCTGAGGCCAGGACCCTAGTCGCAAGCAGCTCTGTTTCTCAAGATGGCATCGTCTCTGTGCCTGAGCTGGCCACCCAGGAGTGTCCGTGCTGGGAGTGGGGCTCCACCATCTAAGACTGCCCGGTTTGGCAGCTCCTTAGAAGACCTGCAGAATCTAACTGTCCCTAGCTCATACACACACACCCCACACACATGTCCACACACTCCTCTATCACTCCCTGGATCTCTCACACTCTCTCCCTCCCTACCTTCCGGCCGGTCACCATCTTTCTTCACCAATCTTTCTTAAGTTGTTGCAAAATTTTAAGAAGAAAAGACACTTTCTAATTCATTTTTTTGATGCCAGCAATGCCCTAGAATCAAAGCCATAAAAAGAAAACAATAGACCTATATCATTTGTGAATAATGATGCAATACCTCCTGACATAATACTACAAAACATAATGAGTAGCCTGTTAAAAAGATTATAGACAGTGACTAAGTGGAATTTATTTCTGGGATGTGAGGATGGTTTAACATATGAAAATCAATCAATTTAATACTCCACATTAACAGAATGAATAATCAACTTAATCGGTGAAAAGAAAGAATTTGACAAAGTTTAATATACGTCCATGATAAAAACACACAACCAACTAGCCATAGAAGTAAGGAAACTTCCTCACCATAAAGAAGTAAATATAGAAAAATACACAGCTATCACCACACTCAACGGTCGAAGACTGAAAGCTTACCTTCAGAGATCAGGAGCAAAACAAAGAAGCATGCTTTCACCACTTCTATTTAACAGAGAATTGAAATTCTATACAGAGACATTTTCAAGAAAAATAAATTTAAAACATTCAAATTAAAAGCAAGTAAAATGATCATTGTTCACAGATTATATGATCCCATATGTAGGAAATCCCAGAGTCCATAGACACACAAAATCAGTTGCAATAGACAAATTTACCAAAGTTATTAAATACAAAATCAACTCACAAAAATCAGTCACATTTCTATACACTAACAATGAATAATCCAAAGAGGAAATTAAACAATAACAGCAATTCAATCTACAGTAACATCAAAATATTTATAAAATATTATAAAATAATAATAAAATATTTCGGAATAGAAATATTCTGAATAACCAAGGAATCAAAATGCATGTACACTAATCTTGGCTGGTTTGGGTCAGTATATAGAGCATCGGCCCTCAAATTGATGGGTCCTGAATTCAATTCCAGTCAAAAGAAGGACTTGGGTGCAGGCTCGACCCCTGGCCCCAGTTGGGTTGCATGCAAGAGGCAACCAATTGGTGTCTCTCTCTCACATCAATGTTTCTCTCTGTGTCACTTCTTCCTCTAGTTCCTCAACTTCTTCCAGTCTAGTGATCAAATGACTCAATGTATAAAATAACCTGTCTCATTCTCATAGCTCTGAATAAATTCTAAGTCTTCCCATTGTCTGACATAACTTTCTTCAAACTATAATCCAAATTCTTAGCTTCACTTTTGTTACCATACTATTGTTTATTCCATCCCACAACAAATATTTTTGTGGCCCAGCCATTATAATAGGATGTAAGAAATGTTTTAATAAAAATTTTGTAACTTAGTTTTTACAATATCCTGTTATACATAATCTATAATAATAAAAGCATAATATGCTAATTAGACTGAACATCATTCCAGATGTCCTTCCTGATAAAGCCAGGGCCAGAGGGATGCCCGGGTTCCATGTGCCTGCAGGTGGCTGGAGAGAAGCCCAGGTACTGGGTGCCTGCCAGCATCTGGAAGGAAGCCCAGGTCCCAGGTGCCAGAGGGGAACCCAGTGCTGGCAGCTGGGAGAAGGAAGGCCTACTCTTGCATGAATTTCATACATGGGGCTTCTAGTTATTAATAATGAACTACAATTTTTGCTAATGATTGGTTATTATCATCATGGTGCATTCATTTCCCTTACATGCCTTATGCACAGGCGCACCATTTCTCTTCACTAATACTAGCAGCGAATATTTTAGCAGCTGATTACCACGTCATTAGTTTTGGACTGACTTGTTTGGTGTACACAATGGGAAATATTTTGCTTTCAGAGAACAAGAAAAATAGGTTTATTTGTATTACGCTTATTAATTTGTGCCAGTTATTCAGTGTCTGGTAAGTTAATGTTCAAGGAAAATGTTGATTTTTATCAAAATGTTCTATTATTTTACGTTAACGATGACTCATTTATTTCAACCTTTGTATTCAGCATCTCTCTACTGAAATAAACCTACGTTTCTCTGAAAATTGAAGCTTTTGGGGTTTTTTGTGGCCACATAAACTTCAACCTTGTTTATTTAGCTCATGTTAGCCTTTGAGTTTGATATACTTGTCCTACAATATGCAGGCTCTCCTAACATTGTCTTCTGACGTTATGATGGCAGTGTACGATGAACTCAAGAAGAAAGAATGCACCATCCAGGCTCCCATTACCACCTTAGTGCAGCCCTCATGCAGTAGTTCTTGCCAGGTTCATCAGTACAGTTCCAGTTACTAAAGCCAATGGACCCTATTTGGGCTTTACTTTGCCTGAGACTTCCTTGAATTTGACATCTTTGACCATTTTCTCCTTCTTGAATATTTTCCTCACTTAGTTTCTTTTCAAGGTTATGTCCTCTCTCTTATGTAACATGTGCAGCTAATGACTGGCTTTTCAGAGATACAAAGGTCAGCTGTTTTATTTCATGCATCTCACATCTCAGACAGTAATAGTGTCTTACCTTTTGGATATTGTCAGTGACACTAAAGCCATCAATGAACACATGCCCAGAGGTAGCAGTCTCTTCTCCAGTCAAAATTTGGAAGGTAGAAGTTTTTCCAGCTCCGTTAAGTCCAAGCAATCCAAAACACTCCCCTTTTTGGATTCCAATGGAGATATTTTTCACAGCCAGAATGACTGGACACTTAAAATATATCTAAAAAATCAATATAGTAAAGAAAATTTGTGATCAAATAAAATAACCCCATGGACCACTATCTTCAGACAATAAAAATTCTTCCTCTATGCTAGGAAATATACACAGATCCCAAAGAAGTAGAGTGAACCCTGGAAACCAAAGGCATGCTCTGGGATAGCAATGAGCCAATTTATGCTGGGCAGTGAAAGGTGTTACCTTTATGAGTTCCTTAATAAGTACTGAAGAATTCAGCAACTCCTGTGGCTGCCCCAGGATCCTCTTTCTTTCATTTTCTACATCTTCATCTTTACATTCTGCAGATAACTCCTTAGACATTTTCCCCTATATTTTCAAGACAAAAATTACAGAAGTGGATACCCTTTAGACCTCTGGTCTAGACTGTATGGCTTCATAAAACCTAAACTGGAGGGTAATCTCAAAGATGTCAAAACTGAAGGTTTGAGTCAATTCAAGAAATTTTTGAGTATCAGCTCAGTATCTCATGTACACCTTGGCTAAGTTTTAAATAATAAATAGTTCATCACTAGAATGAGGAGGTGGCCCAGAGGAGAAGGAAAGGTTATTTCATATACTAGAAAGAGTGTGAATTAATATGTATAATTTAAATCTTTAAAAGACAGAATTTAAAATACTCAGGAAAATAGGTGTGGTTTTTTGTTGTTGTTTGTTTTGTTTTTATCACTCAGATCCTTAAGATGGAAGTTATCTCAAGAGGATAAAAAAACTCTAAAAAATCATAAATTTTTAATAATAAATAAATTTTGCCAAAAAGAAACAGTGGGTGCTAAAAAAAATCAGCAAGACTTAACTAGACTTTTTAAAAGCCTCCTATGCTCTATATCTATACTTTCACTGGATCCCTATGCTCTATATTTTCAAGATCTGTATTGCAAAATAACTGTTAGGCCTGATCAAATAATTGAATCAATCCACCTTCTACAGGGAACTGTCATTTAGGCCACTTCACAACTGACATCCTGTTTGGTTTAGACCACGTCCTATTTTGCTTAGACCACATTCCACTTGCTAAGATTATTATCCTTCCCCCTCTGGATCTTCCTAGGGATCTGGACCCTCTTAGAGAATTCTCTACTCAGTAATAGCCTGCCTAGAGTACTTTAAAATCTCTGACTTGCTGTCCCTGAGTGCTGATGCCATTTTGAGGCTCAGCCCATCTGGTATCCAGATGATCTAATAAATTCATAATCCCTTAATACATTTTGCCTCCTGAATTCCTCCTTTGGTGAGCCTAACATTTGGTGCCAAAACCTGGGAGGGTTCCAAGAGGAAGGGGAGCTGTAGGAAACAGCTCTAAGGTCAAGCCTCCAGCTGACTTGTGGCAGGGCCACAAACAAGTCCCAGTGTGGAGGGCAGAGCTCTCCTACCATAATAAAGCCTGACCTTGTAGCCCTCCCTAATTCCTTCCTAAGTAGCTAATGGGCTGTGGAAGGTGCAGCAAGTGTTGCCAAAACAAGAACATTTGTATACATGTTAATCTACCCTTGATTTAATCAGACTATAAAATAAAGCATCGGCTTGTAGGTTGGGTCTTTTGTATCTTCATCCAGGCACAGGAGGTCCACTGAGTCCCAGCTGTATTCTCTTGTCTGTCTTTTCTTAAATCCTTGACCACCCCTCCTCAGGTTCACCCTTGGCTATGCTGGTGCAGCACATGTGGTGCCCAATGTGGGGCCTGAGTACGGGGGAACTACAATTGCAAGGTGAAAGGATGTGCAATTGTAGTGAATTACATGCAAAAAGCAAAAAATAAGGTAAGGAGCACAGTTTACGCAGTTTAGTAATAGCTAGGTGTAAAAAATGGGAAATTCAGGGTCACAGGAAAAGAACTTATATGTATCTACGCTTAAAGCTATGCTCCAAGGAAACAAGACTGTGCACATAGCCCACAAAGAGGTGCACCAAGAGTGTCCACCCAAGCTAATTAGGGAGGCTGAGCCACTGGGCCCTTTAGGAGACCTAGCACACAAAGCCACTCTATCAATACAGGGAAGCAGCCAAAATGTGGAGACAAAGAAATATGTCACAAACAGAAGAAATGGAGGAAAGCAAACTACTGAATATAGAGGTCAAAACTACAGTTATAAGGTTACACAAGAACCTTCTGTAAACCTCTGAGAAATTTAATGAGACCACAAGGATATGAAAAAGGACCAGTCAGAAATTAAGACTGAAATAAAGAATAATATACAGAGATCCAACAGCAGACCAGAGGATCCCAAGTATCAAGTCAAAGATTTAAAATATGAAGAAGTAAAAAACACCCAACCAGAAAAGCAAAAAGCAAAAAGAATAAAAAAAATGAAGATAGTGCAAGGAAGCTTTGGGACAACTTTTAGTGTAAAATTATGAGGGTTCAAGAAGAAGAGAGAGAGCAAGATATTGAAAATCTATTTGGAGAAATAATGACAGAAAACTTCTCCTACCTGGTGAAAGAAATAGACTTATACAAATCCAGGAAGTGCAATGAACACCAAACAAGAGGAATCCAAAGAGGACCATAGCAAGAGACATCACAATTAAAATGCCAAGGGCAAAAGACAAAAGAGAATCTTAAAAGCAGCAAGAGAAAAACAGTTACTTACAAGGAAGTACCCATATGACTATCAGCTGATTTCTCAACAGAGACTATGCAGGCCAGAAGGTAGTGGCAAGAAATATTCAAAGTGATGAATAGCAGGAACCTACAACCAAGATTACTTTACCCGGCAAAGCTATCATTCAGAAATGAAAGTCAGATAAAGAGCTTCACAGACAAGGAAAAGCTAAAGGAATTCATCACCACCAAACCAGTATTATATAAAACTAGGGGCCCGGTGCACAAAAATTTGTGCACTCAGGGTGGAGGGAGTCCCTCAGCCCGGTCTGTGCCCTCTCACAGTCTGGGACCCCTCAGTGGATGTCCTATGATGGCCCCAGTCTGCCAGGTGCTTTCTGTGTGTGTGTGTGTGTGTGTGTGTGTGGCCACTGGGGACCTACCCCCAACTGCATCTGAGGCTCGGAGTAGTCCTCCTGTGTGTGTCTACCTGCTGGGGACCTGCCCCAAGGCACACCATCAAGGCTTGGAGCAGGCACCCCCTCTATGTTGATCTCTCAGACTCTTGCCCTCCCCTGCATATTGTTCTCTTTTTTGAGCTGTGACCAGGGCTGGGTGCTGCCTGCCTCCCAAGCTTGCCTACTGCCCATCTTCCTCCAGCCACCAGAAAGCAGGGAAAACCCCGCCTTGTGGTCAGGCCAGCCTTTTCCTGCTCCCTGATCCCCGGAAGGGACCTGGGAAG
>PVJC01047577.1:0-12831 GCA_004026665.1 Murina feae
ATTATGAACAACAAATATATATCAACGAGTGAATCTAAGAATCAAGTGAATAAAAAATCTGATGAACAGAATAAACTGGTGAATAGAATAGAATCAGAGGCATAGAAAGGGAGTGGACTGACAATTTTCGCGGGTTAAGGGTGTTGGGGATGCGTGAAGAGACTGGACAATAATTGTACACCTATGGATGAGGACAATGTGGGGGGCAAGGTCAGAGGTTGGGGTGGGAATTGGGAGGAGGGGAGCTATGGGTGAAAAAAGAGGAACAACTGTAATAATCTGAACAATAAAGATAAATAATAAAAAAAAAAGACCTGGTATGCCTATGTTAACGAAGAAACCCAGTGAAACCTGTAGAGAATTTTGAGAGTTTATTTGAGCCAAACTGTCCACATATGCTGGGAAGCAGAACCTCAATGAATTCAGATAATGCTCCGGAGAATGGGGAGTTCGTACTGTGTTTTTATAAATTTACCACCAAAAGGAAAATACGTAAGTGGGTTACATGAAATTCATTGGTGATAGATTAAGGAGGCGGGATAAAGCAAAGGGGGGAAATCTCTGGGATTGGATAAAAGTAAAATGATGGACACATACTCAGGTGGGTGCAGGATCAATTAACATGATAATGAAGGAATTGTGGTATCTGTCCTGGGGCCCAGCACATTTGGTTGTGCCCTAAGGGCTTCAGAAATAGGGAAGTTACAAGTTACCCAGACATTTCACAAATACGCTATCTTAAAGGCAAAAAGACAAATGCTCAGTAAAGATCAAAGGTGATTTCTGCAGGGAAAACACTGGCCCAGGATGTGGCCACCCACCATCACCTGTTTGTAGATAAATATCTAATTTTCAGACCATCTTTTGAGGTTACTTCAGGTCTCTGAGTTTGCAGGAATGCCATGCAGGCCTCCGCTGAGCTTTTCAGGCTAGCATGCGGCTCCTTTTGTCCACACATAGATGCCCAACCCGTGGACACGGACCATGGGGTGGTGGAGGCCTGGGGTATAGGTGGGCTGGAGGGGGTAGATGGGGGCAAAAAGGGGAAATGTGTGATACTTTCAACAACAAAGAATTATTTAAAAAAAAAAAAAAAAAAAAGCCCTAACCAGTTTGGCTGAGTGGATAGAGCATCGGCCTACGGACTCAAGGGTCCCAGGTTCGATTCTGGTCAAGGGCATGGACTTTGGTTACAGACATATCCCCAGTGGGAGGTGTGCAGGAGGTAACTGATCGATGTTTCTCTCTCATTAATGTTTCGGACTCTCTATCCCTCTCCCTTCCTCTCTGTAAAAAATCAATAAATATTTAAAATAATAATAATAAAATAAAAAATAATATGAAGTGCTATGAAAAAAATAGCAAATAAAATTTCAGGACATATAGAGAACTGAAATGCATAAATCTGTCCCAATATGTATTTATATACTGTATATGAGGCCCCTGGGACCATAAACAATGCAAAAAAAATTACTAACTCATTCTCAAATTGCCCCTCTTAAAATTCAAACTGCCGCCTCTGTGGACGTGTGCCCCACGTTGGGAACCGCTGTCTGACGCTGTGGGTACCCCAGGGGTAGGCTCCAGGGAGAGGCCAGAACGTCAGGCAGGTGGGGAGGACGCCTGGCGAGGGGAGCTGAGAGCCTGGGTGAGATGCTGTCTGTCTGGGCCCTCCCCCAACCCCAGGGCTGCGGCATCTCCTCGGTGGACTTCCCCTGGAACAGGTGCGGGCTGTGGGCGAGGAGTGGGGGGGAGTGGGTTCAGACTCCAAAAGCCAGGAGACCACCCCGGGGGAAGGCCCTCCCTCACCTGGTGCTCCCTCCCTCCGCGCCTCTCGGCCCTTGGTTCCCTGCCTTTTTGCAAAGGCCTGTCCCCGAGGGGTGGATATTTCTCTAGGTTGTAGACCTACTACATGTCAGGTCCAGGCACAGACAAGACCACCATGGACACGGACTCGCTGGTTTCCTTCAACATCTTTGAGAGGAGGGCTCACGACCCAGATGTGCCCCGAGGAAGGGAGGCCGGTGGCCGTGGAGGGTCAGGGTGCTGACCACCGCCTGTTCGCCACCGTGTCCAGGGCCCTGGGCCCCTTGCCCAGCTCTCTCGGTGGCTTCTGTCCCCTCACACACAGCACTGAGGACCACTGGGCACCAGATGGAGCTAAGGGAGGGAGGGGAACTCCAAGCACAGGCCACGTGCACCTTCTCTAGCCAGAGGCTCAGGGCCTGGGGCCTGTCCGGGGACACTGTCACAGACCCCTTCAGAGGCCCTTGCTCCGGCCTCTGCGCCCACGCACTGCTTTAAAGAGAAATCTAGAATGAAAGAGAAGAAAGTTTCTATTTTTGATGAGGCATCAATGAACTGGAGGCTTTTAAATTATTAAAACCCAGAAATAAATTATTTACTCAGGTCAGATGTAAAGCCTCCTTTCATTTTATGACCATGAACCCCACCAACACACCATCACCAGTCTGCTGTCACTTACCCTCGGTGTGCCTCAGTGTCCTCACCTGTAGAATGGGTGGGGGATGGGCTGGAGGAGCCCCCTGGGGCCCTCCGTTCCTTCTGTTTGCTTTGCCCATCTCTCTTCATCCTTGTCCCCTCTGCCTTCAGGATCCAGCAGACGCACCTCCTGCTCTGAGCCACCCAGTGGGTGGGGAGGGAACCAGCTATTTTATTTTTTTTTAAGAGAAGTTAATTCTTTTTTAAATATATATATATATATATATATATATATATATATATATATATATATATATTATTGATTTTTTTGCAGAGAGGAAGGGAGAGGGATAGAGAGTTAGAAACATTGATGAGAGAGAAACATCAATCAGCTGCCTCCTGCACATTCCCCACTGGAGATGTGCTTGAAACCAAGTACATGCCTTTGACCAGAATCGAACCTGGAACCCTTGAGTCTGCAGGCCGATGCTCTATCCACTGAGCCACACCGGTCAGGGCGGAACCAGCTATTATTAATAACTAGAGGCCCGATGCACAAAAATTCGTACAAGATTAGGCCTTCCTTCCCCCAGCTGCCAGCACTGGCTTCCCTCCTCTGGCTTCCCTCCAGCCCCATCTTCGTCAGGAAGGATGTCCAGAATGACGTCCGGAAGACATCCAGTCTAATTAGCATATTACCGTTTTATTATTATAGATAACTAGGAGCCCAGCACAGGTTTCAAAATCGCACAGTGCAGCTCGCCCTCGGGTCCGGTCCTGCCTCCCTCTCCGGCCCTTGAAGCAGCTGTGGCTGCTGCTGATCAGTCCCTCCTCCAGCGCAGGCATGGAGGCCCCTGCCACTGCCTGAGCAACCTCCTGTCCGGTCGACCCATTACGGCATCCCGGTTAATTAGCATATTTCTCTATGTTTCATGTATGTGCTAGAGGCCTGGTGCATGAATTTGTGCACCAGTGGGGTCCCTCAGCCTGGCCTGTGGGATCAGGCCGAATCCAGCTCTTCGACATCCCTCGAGGGCTCCTGGATTACGAGAGGGCACAGGCCAGGCCAAGGGACCCCATTGGTGCACGATCGGGGCCAGGGAGGGACGTGGGAGGTTGGCCAGCTGGGGAGGGACCGAGGGAGGGCTCCAAGGCATGTCTGGCCTGTCTCAATCAGTCCCAATTGGCCGGACCCCAACAGCAAGCTAACCTACCAGTCGGAGTGCCTCTCCGGGGGTCAGTGCATGTCATAGTGAGCAATTGAGCGGCCTTAGCATTCATTAGCATATTAAGCTTTTATTGTTATAGATATTGCTGCATGCCAGGCCCTGCACAGTGGTTTCTACATCCTAGTCTATATCCTCCAGCAACCCCGAGGTGGACAATGTCACAGACAAGAAAACTGGGCACTCAGGGGTGGAGGGCCTTGCTCGAGGTCACCCATGTCAGAAGTGGCACCCTGGGGTCCAAATGCAGACAGCTTGCTCCTGAGCAGCCCCTGACCCCCCAGCCTCGCCTCGCCTGCAGTGAGACCTTCAGGCACCATCGCTTTGGAAGGGGCCTGTTCTCTGCCTTTGCTCTTGCTGCTCCCTCTGCCTGCACCGCTCTCCCTGCCCCAGGCCAGAGCAGTGTCCCCTCCCCTAGGAGCCTTCCTCTGAGCTCGCACCACCCACCACCGTCTCCACTGCCCTGTGGACACCCTTCCCCTCCCAACGGTCGGCATGCACACCGTCTCCCTCCACACTGTGCGCTCCTTGAGTAACAGGGCTCAGTGGATCTCCGCATCCCCGCGGCTGGCCGGGCCCTCGGGGCAACTGGGAAGTGTGTGTTGAATGAATGTGTGAGTGAACGAGTGGGTGAAGGGACGTGGCTCCCTCACCCGTTGGGGTGAGGTTGTTGGTTGCCCCGGGCCCAGCCCAGGGAAGCCCCCTGAGATAACCCGTTCCTGGCATCTCTGACATTCTGCTACTGAGGGACTCAGCTTGGTCGGGAAGACGGTGGGTTGCCATGGCGACAGAGTTTCTTTCTGCCCAAGCAAACATTTCCACAGAAACCCCAGTAGAAGCCAGCGGTGCACCCCTCCCTCCTCCTGCACCCCTCTTGCCTCCCTGAGCCTCTGAGCCCAGAGCCAGCCCTTCTCCTGGGGGCTCTGGCAGGGTTTCTCGCCTCCGCCCTGTTTAATGCTGTGCCCGGCTGGCCCAGCTTCACCTCACACCTTCCCTGGGCGAGAGGGGGCAGCAGCCTCAGGCTGGCCACACTGGGAGTCAGGCCCCATCCCCTTGGATGGGAAACCCCAGCCCAGAGTGGGAAAGGCTCAGGGCTCCTACCCTCCGCCACCCGCCAGTCCCACCCCACTCAGACACAGGTGCCATCCCCCTCCCCTCCCCTCTCTCTTTCTCTGGTCCCCGAGCTGAGGAGGGGGAGGGAAGGGTCCCACTGGAGAGCCTCCCACACCTCCCTCCTTCCCTCCCTCCTTCCCTGTGATCATGGATCCGTGGATGCACCGCCCACACGCTGGAGCCTGTCTCCCAAGCGTCACCACAGGCTCTCATCTCCATGGCAACACACCACCCTGCACAGGACCACTGTGCTCAGCTACCCAGTGGCCAGCCCCCGCTCTCCCGCTGTCCATCTCAGTGGCAGGGAGGGGGCACCCACACACCTGCTCGGGCTAAGACTTGGCACTCACTCATGTCCCCTCCCCCTCCCCGAAGGCCAGAGTGACAGCGTGTGGGTGTCACAGGTGTGCGCACAGGCACAGGTGTCCAACGCATCGAAGCTCGCCCGGCTCAGGTCCCTGCAGCCTTGGAGCTGCCAATGACCCGAATTGTGAGCCATGTGTCCTCTGGTCGGGTGTGGGTGTGGATCTGGGTGCTGTGCCTCTCTGGTCGGCATGTCAGTCTATCTGTCTGTCTGCCTGTGTTTGTCTCCAGCAGCGGTTGAGGGCAGGGGTGGGGTGCGGGTGTGTCCTCCTGGGTGTCAGGGATTCGGGATTCACTCCTCCAACAGCAGGAGCAGGGCCCGGCTTCAGCCGTTCTCCGAGGAAGTTCAGGCCCAGCAGCGGCTGACGGGCCACCTGTGCCTGCTCTCCCCACCCCCACCCCACCCACCAGGGCCAACACCTAGTCCACAGACCTCCACGCTGGCCCCTGGGACCCACAGCATTGCTCGCGAGCCATCACCCCGATTCTGTTCTCCTGTGGAATCCAGGGCCAGCATCAGAGGAGGGACGCCAGCCTCAGTCTGCCAGCTCTTGCCCAGATGACCTGGCACAGGACACAGTGCCGCTGGGCCTCAGTTTCCCTGTCCGTCACTGGTCCTGACTACCCAGAATTCCATCACGTGTCCACTGGCCAGCCCTGGCCGGTTTGGCTCCGTAGCTAGAGCGTCGGCCTGCAGACTGAAGGGTCCCGGGTTCAATTCCAGTCAAGGGCACGTACCTCGGTTGCAGGACTGAGGCTCAATCCTCAGTCCTGGTGGGGGCACATGTGGGGCATTTGTGGGAGGCAACCAATCGATGTGTCTCTCACCCATGGATGTCTCTCCCTCCTCCTCCCTTCCGCTCTCTAAAAATCAATGGAAAAATATCCTCGGGGGAGGATTTGAAAAGTGCCAATGGCTGACACTCGGTTCCCCTGTGCAGCATCTCCTCTCACTCTCACCCAGCGGGTGAGGAGGACACTGAAGACAAAGAAGCCACGTCATGAGGACGCTGAGGAGTCAGCCTTGCTCCCTCTCCGTCCACTCCCAGCACTGCTCTCCCAGGCTCTCCAACCAGACGGGCCCCTGGGTGCTGCCTGCCGCAGCTCAGCCAACCCCGAATGGGCACTGGCAATAGGCACCACCTGGCTCTGTGGGGAGGTCCCTGCTCGCCCTTGCTGCCCCGTGGGCCATAAATCAAAGAGGGGGCGTGTCAGAGGGAAGGACAAGAGATGGCTGCCGGCTCCCAGCTGGTGGGTAGCAAGGCATCAAGGACCTGAGGGGCCAGGCAAGGCCAGAGGGGACTCGATGCCTCGGAGCTGGCCCAGGGAGGCAGGAGGGGTGGGGCCTGGGCTCACAGGTGCTGGGCAGGTGGGGGAGCAGCACACCTAGGCTCTGGAGCTGCTGCCTCTCAGACTTCCCTCGTGGACGGCCACCTCGTTTACAGTCACATCTTGGTCCTGCAGGTCTCAGGTAGGACCTGGGCTGCTGCATTTTTAAAAATATATGTTTTTTTATTGACTTCAGAAAGAGAAACATCAGTGATGAGAAACATAGATCAGCTGCCTCTCACGCCCCCTACTGGGGACTGAGCCTGCAACCCGGGCCTGAGCCCTGACCAGGAACCCAGATATGCCCTCGTTTATATGCCCATGCTCTGGCCGGCTGCAGGTCTAACAGGCCCCGGGGCTGGGCGATGCTGCTGCCGCTGGTCTGGGACCACCCTTCAAGCCTGACCTGCCGCCAATTAGCTGAGGAGCCGACGCCCCTTTCGGGCTGGGAATCGTCCAACAACAATCAGAAAAGGTCACAGGCTCTGGCACCTTCGCATCTCACTGCTCCCAGAATCCTCTGGCTCAGTCCCTCCCCCTGCCAGATGGGCAAAGGGAAGCCGAGACTGTGAGTGTCTCTAAACCCGAGTCTCTGGGGGCACCCAGCCCACCCCCCCACCTTACCCGCAAGTAAATGTACTGGCCCCCCCGCTGCCAGCAGCCCGTGGTGGTTTGAGACCCAGACCTCCGACTCAGGTCTTCGCGTTGGATTCCCGTTCTCCTGTCCGGCTCGCCCCCCAGTTCCCAAGCTCCTTGCACGATGGATGGAGAAACCCACCCCCCCTCCCCCGTGGCCCGTCTCCCTCCGTCTCAGGACACAGGGATGGTGTCCCTCACCGTCTGGCCTCCAGGACCCACCCCTCCGGCCCCGGCTGAACTTTTCCTCGCTTTTGAAACTCGGGGGTTTGATGCCAGTTTCACAGCCTCAGGGTGACACGTCTCCCAGTGCAGCTCTGGTAAAACATGCGGATTCGAGAGGAACCTCGGGCAGTGCAGCGCGGCTCCGGGCAGGCCTCGAGCTCTCCACCCAGAGCCTGAGGCAGAGATAAGGCGGCAGGTTTCTGGAGCGTCTGCTGGTGTTGACCAGCGGACTCCGTCTTCCATCCCCCAGGGGCACAGCCCAGCTCCGACAGTGACTTCCAGGCCAGGAGGAGCAGAGCCCACAGAGGACTGATCACAGGCTGCCCGGAGCCAGAGGGGGACACGGTGGCCAGTGGCCGATGGCAAAGTGCTAACGGTTTGAGCCTCTTCGGGAATGAGCTGGCCAGAGCCAGCCAGACTCAAAGCTTGTTCTTTGGGCTTCAGGCAGCCCTGGTGTCACTTTATTGGGCAAAGCCCAGGCCTGCATCACGGACGAAGCCCGCTGCCCCGGACCCTCCTGAAACCCCCTCTAGCTCACCCGTTCAGGGGCCCTTTAACAACGGGCCCCGCAGGCGAGTTGTAATCATGGGGATGATGGAGGCCTCGCCTGTGGGGGCCGTGGGCAACATAGTCTGGGGGGAAGCGGGGTGGGCATGCAGCAGAGGAAGCCTCATCTCCCGCCTGGCAGCCTTGGCGTCGGACGCTGGCGGAGCCGCCGTGGGCACGTGGGCTCGTGAGCGGGTTTCAGGCTGGCAGTGGGGCTGTCCCATCCACGATGCTACTCCCACCTGAGCTGGAGCCGCACGCAGCCACTGTCCTGTCTTCCAGACGTCAGCTCGCACTTCCCGGGCCCTTCTCTCTCTCTCTCTCTCTCTCTCTCTCTCTCTCGGCTGCTTCTCTGTCTGGTGAACGCCTATGCATCACGCAAGGCCCTGCTCAAGCGTCTCCTTCTCTGCCCCCTTTCTGACCCCAGCGGAGTGACTTGCTGTCCTGCTCAGGACTCCTTCCTCCCCTCCGTGACCACCCCGTTCACCTGTGGCTGCCTCGGGAAGCGGGGTAGGCAAAGGCTTTCCTCGGCCCGTGCACAACTGGGTCAGGTTTGAAGCGGGCACAGCGGGATCCGGGGTCTGAGCCACCAGGAGGGACCGCGCGGGGAGGGCGGGTCCAAGGAAGCAGGAACAGGCACCAAGCCAGCCGGCGGTCAGGTTGGGCTCTTCAGCCGGGCTGTCTCCTTTATACTCCACAAGAGTATACTCCGGGAGCACGGTCCCCATTTTCCAGGCGAGGACACTGAGGCTCGGAGGCTCCTGACGGGGTGAATTCGCCCAGCTGGAAAGCGACAGAGCTGGAATGTGCTGGAAAGTGGATGTGGCAGAACCGGAATGGGCTGTTCCCACCTGACCACACCCAGGAGCCAGCCGGGCTGCTGGCAGCCACCTGAAACTGGCACAGAGCTGGGCCCTGGGAGGCGGCAGCCGGCAGGCCCTGGGAGCCCGATATTTTTAGTCCCTCTGTCGCCGGGACCAGGCGGGGAGGAGGGGAAGCCACAGGGGCTGGCACAGGCCGGGGATGAACTCATGAGCCCGGAATAGCGGCCCGCAGCCGCAGGAAGGCTGCCTCTCTTTTGCGTTCTCCTGGGCCCCAGACTCCTGTAGACGGTTCTGAACGGAAGGACGTTTGAGCTAGGAAGAACCTTAGCAGCCTCTCATCACAGTCTAGTCTGGGCGTGGGAACCTCTTTCTGCCCAGGGCCATTCGGATGCTTACAACACATCTGAGAGCCGTACGAAATGACCAGCTTAAAAATTAGCCTGCTCTGCCCTAGCTGGTTTGGCTCAGTGGATAGAGCGTTGGCCTATAGACGGAAAGGTCCCGGGTTCAATTCTTGTCAAAGGTACATGCTTGGGTGGTGGGCTCAGTCCCCAATCGAGGGCCTGCAGGAGGCAGCCGGTCAATGATTCTCTCTCATCATTGATGTTTCTCTCCTCACTCTCTCTCTCCCTCTCCCTTCCTCTCTGAAATCAATAAAAGTATATTTTTAATAAGTAGCCTGCTCTGTTTGGTCAGACATTTCATTAACTCACCCCTAATGCCTCGGCAGGGCCAGACCAAATAATTTCAGGGGCCTTGTCTGGTCCTGTTAATCCCCCACTTCTACTGATGGGGCAGTCGAGGCTGAGAGGAGGCACATTTCGAGCGAGCAGCAGGACCCTTGGCTACATCCTGTCTGGCTGCCATGCCATCTTGGGGTGCATGGTGGTGGGGGTGTGAGCGTAGTGCCACGCGGGGGCAGGAAGCCCTGGGCTCAGATCTGGCTCACACCTGCAAGCTGAGGCCTATGGACCGCAGGTTCACCTTGTTTGTGATGCCCATTTCACAGGTGAGGAGCCTGAGGCTCAGAGGGCGGAAAGCATCAGACCCAGGCAGCAGTCTGGTCCTTTTAGCTCCAAAGCCTGAGCTTTTCCCAGCACCGGCTGCCCCCCAGGTGGCAGCGAGGACAGGCAGTGTCGTGGCCTGGACTAGCCACGGGTCCCGCACGGGGGAGAGCGTACCACGCTCCCTGCTTAGGAAAAGCAGACGTGGCCTGTTCCAGGTACCGCCGCTGCGGGCCTCCGGGGCCTCCCGCTGCTCTGGGCGTCTGGATGGCGCTTCTTCCCACTGTCCCGGGCCTCCGCCTCTGCGCCCCTCATTCCTCCGGGCCCCCCATCCAGCAGGACAGCAGGCGGCTGGAGCTGCAGTGCGTGTGTAACTCTGGGTGGGGGTGTGTCTGTGCATCTGTCTGAGGGTAGCTAAGACCTGACTGTTGGGGTGGGGGTGTGAAACTAACTCATGAGTGCCTGTGTGCAATTATGTGGTTCAGTCTCACAGAAATTGTGTGTGAGCCTGTGTGTCTGTGTGTCTGTATGTTTGTGTGTCTGTCTGCCTGTATGTCTGTGTGCCTGTGTGCCTGTGAGTCTGTGTGCCTGTTATGTGTCTGTGTGCCTGTATGTCTGTGTGTCTGTGTGCCTGTTGTGTGTCTGTGTGTCTATGTGTTTGTGTGTCTGTGTGCCTGTGTGCCTATATGTCTGTGAGTCTGTGTGCCTGTTGTGTGTCTGTGTGTCTGTGTGTCTGTGTGTCTATGTGTCTGTGTGCCTGTGTGCCTGTGTGTCTGTGTGTCTGTGTGAGTGTAGCTAAAACCTTACTCTTGAGGATGGTGGCGGGCAGGTGAAATGAAAATGTTACTGTGTGTATTTATGTGGTTAAGACCCACATAGATCTGTGTGTGTGTGAGAGAGAGAGAGAACGACCTACAGTTGTTTGTGTCTGTCTGTCTGTCTGTGTAGGGTGTGAAGTTGGATTGCAGCCCAGGCCCCTGTGGTGGGAGCGCCCTCCCCCTGGCCCTGAGGATGTGCACCGGGCTCCTGGCAGGGCTCCAGGACCAGCCACACTGCCTTCCTCCCCATGGGCCTGCACAGGTGGGAGTGAGTCACCGATGGCGAATCTCCTGCAGGCCGCATGCCGGGTGACATTCCTCTCTGTCGGCAGGAATGAGCAGAGCAACTCAGCCAGCAGGTCAGAGCCTCAGGGAGTGTCCTGAGGTCACCTCCCAGGCCCTTGTGTTCATGGGGTGTCAGGGCCACCAGAATTCAACCACCTCCTTCCTGACAGGCCAACAGCCAGGTGGCCCCCTCACAGTCCTCCCTGCTGCAGCTCCCAGGAAGGAAGGGGCTCCCCAAGCAAGCACTTCGGGGGCAGGGACACCAAGGCACCCACACAACCACTCTGGTTTCTCTCTCCCAGGGCCACTTGCTGGGGATCTGCTGGTGCCTCCCCACTCCTGCCCTCATTTTTAAAAACCCCTCTCCCAGCTCTCCCTGTGCCAGGGCCCAGAGGCCCACCTCTCAGCAGATCTTGAGCCCCCTCTTTACCCGCAGCTTTTTCTGCTCAGGCCTGCGGAGGCTCCCTGGCGGGGGGAAGGGCACCCCTCTTGGGGTTGGGACCTTCACCCCGAGTCCTGTCTTCACCCCTCAGCTGGGGCTCCTGGGCTGGCCAGCTGCTTCCTGAGCCCTCGTTCCTCCCTGACCTCTTCCCTCACAGAGGTAGGTTTCTTTTCTAATATATTTTTATTGATTTCAGAGAGGAAGGGGGAGGGGGAGAGGTGGAAACGTCAATGATGAGAGATGCATTGATGGGCTGCCTCCTGCTCGCCCCACACTGAGGATCGATCGAGCCTGCAACCTGAGCCTGTGCCCTGACTGGGAACCTAACTGTGACCTCCTGGTTCATAGGTGGATGCTCAACCACTGAGCCACACTGGCCAGGCAGCAGAGGTAGGTCTCTCCTCTCTCAGGTGCGCCAAGCAGCGTGCCCTGACTTGCGTGGTGCGTCGCCTGGCGGCGTAAGGATTTGCCCAGCCTTCTCTGTCGTGTTTGCCAAACAGACTTTTCTCTCATTATCCGTACAAGTGTCCTCCTGCTTACTATTTGCATAATATATCTTCTCCCATGATCACATTTGACATTTCTGAATCTGTGTTTCAGATGTAAGTAGCATGAAGTGGGAATTTCTTTTTTAAAAGTCTCACAGTCTTTGTCTTTAACAAGATTATTTAAATTTACATTTAACACAAGTTCTGGTACGTTCCTGTTTAAACGTACCGATGTCATGTGTGATGACAGCGCTGTGGTGCCATTGTTTTCAGGTCCTGATCTGATAACGCTGCCTACGAAAATATTGACGAATAAAACGATGTGATGTGTGGGATTTGCTTTAAAACACTAGAGGGAGGAAATGAGGAGGGAAATGAAACTAGGTTTGTAAGTGTTGGGATTATGAGTGTGTAAGGTCCATTATAGTATTCTGTCTATTTTTGTACATTATTTGGATTTTCTCTAACAACACGGTTTTCCATCTGCCATCTTCATTTCTACTATTGTCCTGTCTATTTTGTTCCTTTTCCTCTCAAATCTCGTCTCCTTTTAGATGGGTTAATTTTTTAAATGTATTTTATTGATTTTTTACAGAGAGGAAGGGAGAGGGATAGAGAGTTAGAAACACTGATGAGAGAGAAACACCCGTTAGCTGCCTCCTGCACATCCCCCACTGGAATCGAACCTGGGGCCCTTCAGTCCGCAGGCCGACCTCTATCCACTGAGCCACACTGGTCAGGGCTAGATGGGTTACTTTTTAAGGATCCACTTTCTCCTCTATTCACTTGGAAGTGCCTCTCACAGCTGGACAGGGCCGGTGCTTACTCCCCTTCAGCCCTTCTGGAACTCTCTGCTGGATAGTTTGCTAGTGGTGCTGAGCTCCTGTTTTGTACCTAGTGCTCTGTTAGACCCTGAGAGACCAGAGGTGAAGGTCACAGGCACTGACCTTGAGCAGCCCAGCAGTTAAGACAAAGGAACACGGACAGATTAAGACTGACTGAGTGGGCCCCGCAATCCAGGAGGAGGGGACGGGGACAGGCAGCCTACCTTTCCAGTGGCAGAAGGGTGGGGGGAGGGGGGGGTTGATGT
>PVJC01047578.1:0-12855 GCA_004026665.1 Murina feae
GTGCACAGTGAAGCTGGAGAACCACTGACATAGCCCAGAAAGGCCCAGATACCCACCCCCCTAATCACTCAGCACCCCCAATCCATGACTTGCTTTAGATTTGAACCTTATCTAGTTCCAAGGGACTCGACTATCCTGACTTTGATCTCTGCTATTTGCCCTCGTTGTTTTGGGCTTCGTGCTGCTGTTCCTCCTGGCACTATTCCTTTTCCTTTCACTGTTGATCCTCTTCATCGACAGTGACATTTTCTGTGGATGCATTTTTCACCATAACAGGTATTTTAAGTCTTTTTACATCACAGAACTCGCTACAATTATAAAAGTTTGTAGACAAATATACAGACATACATTTCTCAGGACCTCCTGAAGTCCCACGTGGACCCCAGATTAAATATTCTAAAGCTGATGATGCCTAAATCGTCTCCTTTAAGCTAGGTTGCTCTCATGAGCTCCAGCCTCAGCCCACTGGATATTTCCCACAAGTACTTCAAACTCAACATGTCCACAATGAGATCCACATTCTTTCCTCCAATACTAGCAATATACATTGCTTATCATCACTACTCACCTAGCTGCAGAAAGCAGACACTTAGGTATCATCCTTGATTCTTCCCTCTGGGTACATATCCAATCAATCACTAAGGCCTGCTTATTCCACTTCTTAAATCTCTCTCAAGCCTATTTATTTTTCTCCATATTTACTGTTAATACCCTTGGTTTAGCCATTATTATTTTCATCTGAGTGTCTCCCACATTCTTCTAATGAACCTTCAGTGAATCTTGATTAAAAAATACCCACAAAGATTCCCCACACAGTATCCAGAGTGATCTACCATAAAGTCCAATGGAGCTAATATCTTGCCTAACATTCTTCACTGGCTCCCAGCTCTTTTCAGGTTCAAGTTCAAATTCCTTCCTTCTGTTTACAAGGACTTTCATGGTCTTACCTCTGCTTAACTCAGCAGCTTCACTGATTGCCACTTCCCCCATCCCCTCCACTGTCCTTACAAGATACTTCAGTCTTTACTTGACCATTTCAGTTGAATTACTAATGGTTCCCCAAATGAACTACGTCCTTCATGGGCTCTGTACTTTACACACATCCTTCCCTAGAATATTTACACACATGCCTGGAATGTTTCTTGACCTCTCCTCTCAAACTCTTTGCAATTTGCCCATATATTTGACTGAAAAGACTTCTCTAGTTACTCTAACACTATGTTCTGATACCCGTACTTACTCTCTCCAGAATACAAAGTACACTGTAATGTCACTGTTTACTTATATCTTCCACTACACTGTAAGCTCTTTAAGGACATGGACTACTGCCTATTATTTGTCTACATAGTTGTGGCACCTAGAACAGTGCCTGGCACATAACACCCATTTAATTAAACGTTGTAACAGGATAAATGAATGGATGGATGAATAAGGACAAGAAGGACTTTGGGGAGTTTAATCAAAACTCCAAAGTGCATTTAAATACTACAGGGTAGCCCAGCCGCTGTGGCTCAGTGGTTGAGTGTCGACCTATGAACCAGGGGATAATGGTTCGATTCCTGGTCAGGGCACATGCCCAGGTTGCTGGCTTGATCCCCAATAGGGGGCATGCAGGAGGCAGCTGGTCAATGATTTTCTCTCATCATTGTTGTTTCTATCTCTCTCCCTCTCTCTCTGAAATCAATAAAAATATATTTATAAAAAAATAATACAGGGTAGCTACAAAACTACTTTAGGAGACAAGACTTATTATTAATCTCTTAAAAGCATATACTGGGAAAAGGGGAAACAAAAGGAATATCACAAATATATTTCCTGTCTTGTAGTCTCACACTGAGTTAGGTATTACATTTAAGTATTAAAAAAAGATAAAGACAAGTGTTTATATCTAAAGAATTTATGGAAGGTGCCAGGCTATGATGAACTTGGAGCAGGGTCACCAATAGGTCATTTAGCTGAAGTCTTTTCTGATTCCTGGCAGGAGTATGCTGGGCTTCTTGCTATGTTCTCACCAAGTCCTGGAGTTCTTTCAGTTGTTTTCCTGTCAGTCCCCCAATACCAAGATCCTCCTCATCTTCTTCTGGCTGGGCAGTGACATTACCAGAAGATGGACCCTGTTTGATAAAGAACTCTTCATGCTGGTCCAAGAGGAGTCCATGTA
Organism: Murina feae; assembly: GCA_004026665.1. NCBI lineage: Eukaryota > Metazoa > Chordata > Mammalia > Chiroptera > Vespertilionidae > Murina > Murina feae. The sequence goes on from PVJC01047578.1 coordinate 2,162, forward strand.
GCATCCAGGCTGAGAGCTGCTTATACATGACCCCATGACACACAGCCAGGATTCTGAGTTGGGAGAAAAACAAGACCCTTAGAAGTTCACTTAAAGAACACTAAGCCCCACAGGGCATGAGGGCATGCTTTAAACTGCTACAGGATAAACAGAGGCCTGCGAGGTTGAGGAGTCATAGGGAAGTGACCACGTAAGCTAAAAATAACTGTGGTATTTTTAATTTGCATGTTTGTGGCTGGACTGATTAAATTTCCAAACTTGTGGCCTACATACTGAAGTCTGAAATGTTCAGTGACTGCTCTGATAGTCTTTTAGGAAAAACATATTTTCTTTTCTTCTTCTGTGTAAATTAAGTTTTAACACTGATATTACTGTTAAAATTAAGTGGACTTACGGGAGTCTCTCTTTGGCTAACATAGTGTTAAATTCGTTTTATTTTTTTTTTTGGAATCACAGAGGAAGAATAGATTCAATATGTAACAGGCAGGTATACCTGAACAAGTATGATCCAACAAAATGCAGAAAGGTTGTTGGAGAATGGGATATTTACATGGTCTCAAAGGATCACCACCAGATAACATAGTAATTACCAAGGGGAAAAATGTCCCTCTAAAATGGAGAGATCTGGTGGAAAACACTTAAACCAAATGATCAAACTTTACAACACCAGTAATGGAACAAACTTATTTTCTGGGCCTTCTGATACGATGCAACAGGAAATAATATGATCCATGTAGTATTCTTGCAAAAATATTTTTTAACCCAAATGTAAACATGAGGAAAAATCAGAAAAATCCAGATTGTGGAACATTCTTCAAGACAACTGGTCAGAACTCTTAAAATGTCAGTCATCAACGATTTTAAAAAAAAGCAAAGGAGGCTAAAGACATGACAACCAAATGCAACATGTGAACACTGGTTGGATCCTGGATTCATAAAAGAACAGCTATAAAGAATTTTTGGAGGGGAACTGAAGAAATTCAGATATAGTTTGGATATCATATTGTTGAATTAATGTTACCTTTCTTGAGTATAATATGGTATTAAGATTATATAAGAAAATACCCCCCCTTTAAAAGGATACAAGCTGACATTAAGGGTTAAATATTATTATATTTGTGACAACTTTCAAATCACTCAGCAAAAAATTATGGTATGTATGTGGTATATATTTATGTTTAGACATAAATATATAAATTTACACATATACTTCACAGTTTATATAGAGGGAGAAAGAAAAAAAAATCAAATGTGGCAAAATGTTAACTGGTGAAATTAAAGGGTATACAGGTGTTTATTGTACAATTCTTTCAACATTTTTGTAGATTTGAAAATTTTCAAAATAACCTGGGAAGAAAAAGAAACTAAAAGAGATCGAGTCTGCTATTTGTCGTATGCTAACTGAATGGAATAGCTCTTTAAAAAATTAAATGGAAAAGTATTTAAATTTTGCACATTGCACTCTGTGGTCTGTAATGTTTGGTTCCTGAAAATATATAGAATTATATAGGTCATATCCTATATAATAAAAGCCTAATACACAAATCAACCAAACGGCAGAATGACAGGTAGAATGACTGGTCACTATGATGTGCACTGACCACCAGGGGGCAGATGCTCAACACAGGAGCTACCCCCAGCCTGAGCTGGGGCCTGCAGTAGGCAGTGCCAGACTGGCCAAGGTGGGTGCCAGTGGGGGCCCCCCCAATCTCCCTGATGGTTGCCCACAGATCAGCCCTAATCGTCAGCCAGGCCTAGGGACCCTACCCATGCACGAATTTTGTGCACCGGGCCTCTAGTTATCTACATAAGATTTTATGTTCAATGCATAAAACTACACAGTCTGTTTATACAAAGAGAAACTAGAGAGGATATACACCAAAAGTTGAATTGGAGGTTTCAAGGAACTGCGAAAAGGTGATTTTTATTTCTCCCTTTACATGTTGTATTTTCTATAATCAAAATTAATTTCTTTTATTATGGAAAAAAAGGCACAGTAATGGAGAATTAAGTCCAGAAACATATTCTGGAAATGTTCCTGCTCTTCTGAGGACTTACTTGTGTAGTGGTTAAAATGGAGATTGTTAAGAGTTGGGAGGCACCTCAGAGATCATTGATTTCCAATTTTTCAATCAATGCCACACCCTCTTTTTCCCCACACTCTCTTTTTAAGAAATGAGGAAGAAGAGGGGAATGGATATGAGTCAAATGAGCAGTCTTTCATGAAACTCCATATACATTTAATATAGTTGTAATCATAAGACATACTTTTGAATCCTTTTTTTAAGTAGTTATAAAAATATTTTTATGTGTTTTTATAGTATGTATCATGTTAATAGCATTATAATCTATCAAGAGAATATATCTTTATCTTTCTTCTGCTGCTGGTAATTTTCTAATTTCTTGATATAGTACACAACATTGCAATGAATAATACTTGTGCATATGGTTATTTCCTTTTGCATACATTGCTCAGAATAAAATTCCTAAAAGTGGCATTATGGGATTACAAAGCATAAACATTTTTAAGAGCCTCGATGTGAAAAATAGCATCTGCTCAATATACACACGTTTAGACACAGCTAGGCATTATCCGGCACACGTAACAGAAATTCTCCCAGGATGATGAGATCCAAAAATTAAAAGGGTTGCCTCAAGGACATCTAGCTTTGATACTCAACACTTTATAATCCTCTTTTTGCAATTTCTGAGCCATCAAAAGGATTACATGGGCTCCTCTGCTCATGGATCTTTTCTATCCTGGTCATGCCTTTCCCCAGAGGGAAATCTGAGGTGACCTGAAAATAAAACCCATGCAGTCAAGTCACTTGACCACCCACCTCTGTCCCCAACTCCCAGTTGAACCCTGACTTACTTTTCCAGTGCACTTCGCACAGGAGGCAGACCTCCACAGCTATGTTTGTATACTGTTTCCAGGATCTGACAACCGTGAATCTGTGGAAAACATAGACTCTTCAATCTGAATTCCATTTCAGTAGTTCATGTAGCAAAAACTCATATTCTATATTCAATCCAGAGAGCGAAATTGAGTAGAGAAGGGGGATAACCTGATCATAAGATCCAGGTATAGTTTAATTCTGACTAAATTCCAAGCAATTCTCGAACACCAGCTGAGGTGTCCTACATTTTTATTTTATTCTGACTCTACCCTCAGAAGGCATTAGACTCCACAGGTTAAGGGCGCAGTCCCACAAGACCATCCTCCATTTCAGAAGCCAATCACAAGCCCAGGTTGTTGCTGTGCTTTTAACGGGCTATACATCAGAAGTTGCCATGACCCCCTCCTCGGGTTCAATGAATCTGCTAGAGTAGCTCACAGAGCTCAGGAAACCCGGTTATTCACTAGATTACAGCTTTTGTTCGTTTGTTTGTTTTAACCAAGGACATGAAAGGACAGGAGTCAACAGCCAGATGGAGATACATAGGATGAGGTCTGTACCCAGGGAGTTTGGGCCCTGCATGGTGCATGTGGAATTGTTCTGGTTCACCAACCTGGACGGTCTCAGAATCCTGTCCTCTTGGGTTTTTTATGGAGGCTTCATCACACAGGCACCATTGATTAAATCATCAGGCACAGGTGATTGAACTCAGTTTCCAGGCTCTCCCCCGCCCCCATTCCCCAAAGGTTGGGGGTGGGACTGAAATTTCTAACTCTCCAATCACATGGTTGGTTCCCCTGGCAACCAGCGCCTATCCTTAAGTGCTGTGCAAAAGTCACCTCATTAACAACGCAGCTGTGCCTGTTACAGTGGCCATTATCAACAAGACAAGCAATAACAAGTGTTGGAGAGGTTGTGGAGAAAAGAGAACCCTCATTCACTGCTGGCTGGAACGTAGACTGGTACAACCACTATGGAAAGCAGTCTGGCAATTCCTCGAAAAAAATTAAGACTAGAGCTACCGTATAACCCAGCAATCCCTCTCCTGGGTATATGTCTGAAAAACTTGAAATCATATATTTGCAAAGATATATGCACCCTATGTTCACTGCAGCATTATTCACGGTGCACAAGACATGGAAACAACCACAGTGCCCTGTGATAGAGGACTGGATAAAGATGTGGTACATATACACATGGGATATTACTCAGTCATAAGAAAGGATGAAATAGCACCATTTGCAACAACACGGATGGACCTTGAGAACATCATGCTAAATAAGTCAGACAGAAAAAGCTAAGAACCATATGATTTCACTCATATGTGGGATATAAAACTGAAACTCATGAACACAAACAGCATGTGGTGGTTGCCAGAGGGAAGGGGGTGGGGAAAGCAGGAGGACCTAAGATAAGGTGAAAGGAGATGTTTGACTTTGGGTGGTGGGCACACTGTGCAATATACAGGTCTTGTAACTTAGACCCCCACACCTGAAACCTATATGTTCATGTTGACCAATGTCACCCCAATCAATTTATAAATATTTTCTAAAAACCCAGAAAAACAACCAACCTTTGCTCAGTGGTTAGAGTGTTGGCCTGAGAACCAAAGGATCATGAGTTCAATTTCTGGTCAAGGACATGTACCTGGACTGCAGCTTCTCAGGCCCCAGTAAGGGCACCTGCAGGAGGCAGCTAACCAATGTGTCTCTCTCACACCAAAGTTTCTCTTTCTTCCCCTTCCTTCCTTCCTTTCTTTCCCTCTCTTCTCCTCTCCTCTCCTCTCCTCTGCTCTCCTCCTCCCCTTCCCTCTTCTCTCTCTCTCTCTCCCCCCCCCCCCGCCTCCTCCTTCTCTTCTATTTTCTCTAGAAATCAATAGAAAAAATCTCCTTAGGTAAGGATTAAAAAAATACACAATTTAAAACAACAACTCAGGTGAGGTTGATAGGGGTTTCTTATGAATATCAAGACACCCTTTATCACTCTTATTACTTAGGAAATTCCAAGGGTTTTAGGAGCTTTGTGCCACAAACTGTAGGAAGTGGCTACAGCATCTGGACAGGTTCAAGCCTCAGACTAATGAGAGGGCACGGTCTACTCGTGGCAAAGCCACTTGCAAGTTCCAGCTTGGAGGGCAAAGCCCTCCCAGCACAATTATAGCCAAAGGCTGTGGTTGTAAGCTTGACCTTAGGGTTCGAACTAAGTGAGGTAAGCTGCGGGAGGTGCAGCAAGTGCTGCCAAAACAAAGCTTGATAGCGTTCAGGTGCATGTAATTAAGTAGATTGGAAACCGTGAGAACATTGTAAACATCTTGACCCCGCCCTTACTTTGCCTCCTGGAATCTGGCTATAAAATAAAGACTCAGCTTGCAAGCTGTGGCACTGTCTTTCCATCCAAGAGCAGTGTCCCACCTAGCCTCAGCTTTATTCTCTTGTCTGTCTTCTTTTATCTTTCACTGCCACCCCCTCTCAGGTTCACCCCTGGCTGTGCTGAGCAAGGCACAACAAACAATATGAAGACCAAATATGTATTTTTTTTATAAATCAGAATGTCATAATAGTTATTCTCTAAGTATGGATTCTAGAGCCTCCCTACACCTCTCCATTTGGCCCCACCTCAAGGAGCAGCGGCATCGCTTAGGAATTTATATAAGGTGACCAGATTTAAGTAGACCATTGATGGAGGGGAGGGGAGGTTCTTTTTTCTTTTTTTTTTTATTATTACTTCAAATAATACAAAGAGTAATCGGGACTTTTTTAAAACACCACGGGACATCTGGTCACCTTAAACTTATAAGAAAAGCAAATTCTTGGGCTCTACTCCAGGCCTCCTGAATCAGACCCTCTGGGGTAGGGCCCAACAACCTGGTTTTAACAATTTGCTTCAGGTGATTATAATGTACAATGAATTTTGAGAAGCACTGCCCTAGAGAAACCAGGAACATTTAGTTGAAATTCCAAGCAAAGAGGTAAAGAAATCTCTTTTTTTCAGATTAAGGCCTAATTTATACTACTTCTAAAATATACACTTTTCTAAAAATCTGCTCCCTCTTTCTATGCCTTCTGGCTGTCTCTTTAAGAAAAACAAAACTGCTTTATTGTTGAATAATTTACATAAAATTCACCCATTTTAAGTGTACTACTCAACAATTTTTAGTAAATTTACAGCATTGTGCAACCAATTACTATAATGCACTTTCATAACATTTCCATCATTCTAAAAGGATCCCTTCTGCCTCTCTGCAAGCATCCCCAGTCTCACCTCTAGCCCATGCTCTTGGTCACATCCGTTTTTCGCTGGGTAGAGCCATAGCACACTAGCTTCTCTACCACCCCCCGGCAGGAAGGAAGGCTTGCCCATCTGCAATCCCTCTGCTCATTTTCCACGCTCCTTTCTGTGGCCAATGGAAGCTGGAAGTCAACTGAAGCATGCAGCTAGGCATGGAATCCTTACACTAAATCCAGTCACTGAGAGGCGCCTTTCAATTGGGGAGATAGATTAGTAGAGTGCAGAAGGTCATATAGTCTTTGGAGTCAGACAGATGTGGGCTTATAGTCCAGCTCTACCATTTCCTACCATGTGTGTGACCCCAGACAGTTCATTAACCTATTTGGCCTCTAGAGGACTAAATGTATGTGAAGTACTTAGCACAGTGCCTAGTACACAGCAAGTGCACAATAAAAGCTCGATGTTATATGATGAGGGTAATCAGCTTTGAAAGACCAAACAGCACCTCCCCTTCTGGCTTTGCTAGACAGAGCGAATGCAGCAAAATATAAATTTCTGTACTCACAGGTGAAAAAATAAAGTAGAAACTGAGCAAATTAACTGGTTAACTAGTTATATTCACCAAAGTGAGCACTCCTAATTAGGCAAGGCACAAATATAACAGCTTAAAAACATGAATGAGCTAAAAAAAACCACGTTTAATCCATTTGTAAATTCTTCTTCTAATGTGAAATCTCAAAGCATTTACTCTTCAGAATTATTGATGTTGCCCAAAAAAGGCATTCTCCTGACATTGGGAACTCCACCTTTTCAGTGCATTTGATGAAAACTTGTGATAAGAATAGGCATATTTAATAAATAATAAGCAGGCGGGTTTTACCCAATGGCCTAATTTTCATAAAACTGCCAATACCCAAACAAAAACTATTGCCTTCTTTTTTCTAAGAATTAACTTTTAGCCTCTCCTTAAGATGCATATACAACAGTTTTAAACCCTTAGTGCAAAAAGCTCCCACCTCCAAATATCCACAGCATTATTCTCTTATCCAACAGCATTCTTGAGTATGTCTATTAACATTTCCCCCACCTTCTGGACCAGAAGGTACTTAAGGGCAAGATCATAATTTATTTTTGCATTCCTGACACTTAGCATAATACCCAAGCAAATACTATTACATACATACATACATACATACATACTACTAAAATCTAGAGTCTTCAAAAAAGAATGTAAGGCAAAATTAATTAAGAATATTTACTTGGTGCTTACTGAAGCAAAATGAAAAAGAATAGTTCTCACCTTTTGACTTTTAATTTGTTCTACTACAACCATCACAGAGGGAAAAAGGAGCTGGAACTGCAAAGTAGAGAATAATTAGGATGATCTATAATCAAATACAAGGAAAAAAATTACTTCAGGAAATGCTTTTGTTTCTAAATAACCCTACTTAACAAAGATAGCAATACCATAGAGCAGCCAAGTCCAATATCTTTTTATTTTTTATTCTTCTGTTACCCTCACCCAAGGATATTTTCCCATTGACTTTTAGAGAGAGTGGAAGGGAGGAGGAGAGACAGAGAGAAAGAAACATGGATGTGAGAGAGACACATTGATTGTCTCCTGCATGCGCCCCAGCCAGGGCTGGGATTGAGTCTGCAACCAACTTATGGGAATCAAATCTGGGGCCTTTCTGTCCCCAGGCTGACACTCTATCCATTGAGCCAAACTGGCTAAGGCAAGATCCAATATCTTAAGGCAACTTGATATGGGGTTGGTGGCATATAGAAAGAGAATGGCAGATAGAAGTAGTTTCTATGACTGAGACTAGCAAAACTGTTAATATTGAGGTCAATTTAGAGTATTAACATCAGACATTAAGTTTTAACTAAATTTGGAGCTTTTCAAACAGTTCTGATCTAGGAAAGCATACAAAATATAAAATGCTGGGCTATTTTAATCCAGAAGGAAAAAAGTTCTCAAAAAATTTCACAAGTTGGATTATTTTAACAATATCAACAGATTCCAAGGCGTTTTGTTATTTGAGCAGCATACCTGATCTAAGGAGTAATTAACATGTGATATGGAGAGATGAGGGTCAGCCAGGAACTGCAACAAGAAACACTGTGATTAGAGGTCCATACAAAATATCTCAAATCTATTTGGTCTATGAAAACTAGAATGAAATCTAAGAATAGGCTTAGTGTTAGTTTTAGGCTATTGATGATTTATAGAAGATTATTAATTCTGATTTTCAGGTGATAATAAAATCAAAGCTGGGGTTCTTCTTACTCAGGAACCTTTGCCACGAGCTACATGCCACTTTGATCATGGCTTGGACAATCACAGAGAATACACTGTACTCGCCAGCCATGTAGAAAATAGCTTACTCCTAACCACCTGACCATATCAAAAGGCATTTCAAACTCAAAAACATGCCCTAATCTTCTGTCCCAGAGGTGTTGTTCCCATATCTCCTGTCTCACCTCTTGTTCCAAATCAAGCAGTGCTTGTCGATAAGGCTGCAAAACGGAGTCCAGACCTGTGCAGAAGGCCCTAAGATAGATTCCGTGTAACCCACCTTGGCCCTGCTGAGATGAATGGTGATCCTGAAATCAAACAAAGAGAATCAGCTCTTAGCTCAGACCCTGAAACCTGAAGACATTACCCTTTATTAGTGGTATTGTTTTTGCTTAAATACTTCCATATCAAAGAAGTACTTCAGCGAGAGGAAAGCCCAACTAAAGAGACAGATTTTGAGTTCTGACCTTTTATTTTTAAAAAATATATATATTTTAATGATTTTTCACAGAGAGGAAGGGAGAGAGACAGAGAGCTAGAAAACATTGATGAGAGAGAAACACCGACCAGCTGCCTTCTGCACACTCCCCACCGGGGATGTGCCGCAACCAAGGTACATGCCCTTGACCGGAATCGAACCTGGGACCCTTCAGTCCACAGGCCGACACTCTATCCACCAAGTCAAACCGGCCAGGGCAATTCTGACCTTTTAAAATGTGCTGTTTTAATTTTCCAAGCAGCCCAGATGTTAAAACCAGGTGGTACTCTATATGTTAGTGGAGACTTTTCTACAACTCAATTTTAACCTTATAAATTCCAGCTTAAATCCTTTTGGTGGTTTACCACTGTCCAGAATAATATTTAAACTCCCCTACATGGCATGCAATGACTTCTGAATTCTGGCCCTTATCTCTCTGCAATATTATTTTACTGTGTATGTTAAACCTCACATCCTCATTTGCAAACTACCCACAGGTCACCAAATGTGACTTGCTTCTATTCCTTGGCACTGTGAATTTGGATGTGTCCTACTTATAACTTATTCATCTTTTTTCTTTCTTTTTTTAATCATCACCAGAGGATATTTTTTCCATTGATTTTTAGAGATCATAGAAGAGAGAAAGAAAGAGAGAGAGAGAGAGAGAGGGAGAGGGAGAGAGAGAGAGAGGGAGGTTGATTCCCATATGCATGTTGGTCGGGGCTAGGGATCAAACCTCCAACCTAGGTACATGCACTTGATTGGGAATTGAACCCTTGATCCTTCGGTGTGCAGGCTGACACTCTAAGCACTGAGCACACCAGCCAGTGCTGTATACTCATCTTTGGGAAAATACCTACTCTTTCTACAGCATCCAACTCAAGCATCTCTTCTCTGCAAAGCCCATTCCTAACTCTCCTCAAGGAGTCAACAGCTTCCCACTCTGTTGCTTTCATAGCATCTTTACTTAGTGCTGGAATTGTACTTTTGTCACTAGACCAAAAGCTTCATGAAACAAGGTCCCACATTTTATTCATCTTTGTATTTTAGCTCCACAGAGGGAAATACAAGGTATCCCCCAAAATGTATACACACTCTGAATAATTATTAATTTCAATAGGTTAAATCTGAAAAGGAAGTAACATCAATTGAGCTATCAGCTGTTAAAATGTATATACATTTTTGGGGGGACACCCTGTATTTATTGAATAAGTAAAATGACCTCAATCCTGTTGTAACATTCCTTCTCCTGCCTAGTATGGCAACTCATCTGAACATGAATCTGATAGCCAACATGGGGAGTTATAAGACTCTCACTAAGAGGCTATTTACTAATATGCTTGTCTTTCAGGAAATCTGCAATTTTTTTTTGTAAGATCTTCTATAGTTTTATTTTATTTATTTATTTTATTTTTTTAAATCTTTATTGTTCAGATAATTACAGTTGTTCCTCTTTTTTCCCCCATAGCTCCCCTCCTCCCAGTTCCCACCCCACCCTCGCCCCTCCCCCCCGCTGTCCTCATCCATAGGTGTACGATTATTGTCCATTCTCTTCCCGCACCCCCAACACCCTTCACCCCCGAAAATTGTCAGTCCACTTCCTTTCTATGCCTCTGATTCTATTCTATTCACCAGTTTATTCTGTTCATCAGATTTTTTATTCACTTGATCTTTAGATTCACTTGTTGATAGATATGTTTTTGTTGTTCATAGTTTTTATCTTTACTTTTTCTTCATCCTCTTCTCAAAGGATATTTTTCAGCATTTCATATAATACTGGTTGAGTGGT
>PVJC01047579.1:0-12867 GCA_004026665.1 Murina feae
CCCCCCCCCCCCCCCCCCCCCCCCCCCCCCCCCCCGTGTGCCATTGTTTCTGAGTCACCTAGCCATGGTGTGTTTGCTCCTCAACTACAGTGCCCATTCTCACTTCTGAAATCGAATACCCCATTGCTCCGGGTTACCCTTTGTCTAAATATGTCATATATACCCAATGCTGCCTCACTCTCTTTGAGGTTTTTCACGCATATGTGAATTACCCATGCACATGTATTAACATTTAATTTTCTCCTGTTAATCTGTCTGTTAATTTGATTATTAGCCCAAAAAAGAACTTAGAAGGCAGGAGGAAAAGCATAATATTTTTTTTCTGTCAGTTCCCAAAATATCATCCCAACTGTTTCGTGGCTGATTTCATTAGTAAATCTCAGGAAAAGGAGCAAGGATAGAATCGCCTGCCAGAACATGAGGCATCAAACTCCAAGAGTAGCACTTTGAATTATAAAAGTTCTTTTTACGGTTGGCAACATAACCTAACAAACGTATCCACCTAATTCATGTCATCCTTGCTTTAATAAGCAAAGACTACTGTAGCTGATGTCTTGTTGAGTAAAAAGAAGAAAAAAAAAGTGATAGAAACCATTGGATACTATTAGTCACGGGTCCAGATGGAGGCACAGCCATGTTCTTTGTGAAAAGGGATGAAGCAGTAACCTGTTCAGTTCTCCAAAGAATTAGACAAGGTCTTTTCTGTTTTCAGCTTTTCGGGATCACAAGCTAAAGGACACTTCATTTTTTTCTTCCTCTTTTCAGACAGAGTGAATTCTGAAGGTCGAGGACTGAGTGGTGGTTTAATCATACCAAGGCTTTCCTGTGGGTTGCGGAGCTCTCCTGTGGGTGGTGGGAGGTGGGGACAAGTCCCCCCTTAAGTGGAACACACCATTTCCAGCCAGCCTTTCTGCAGGTGGGCCCCAGGACTGGATGAGGGGCCCGGCACAGGTTGCCAAACAATGGAAACTTCCCGTTCTGGGTGTTAACTTTAGTTACCACAGCCAGACAATGCTGCCAGTGGTGTGGAAGAAAAAATTGCTGCAGCCAGCTGTGCTGTTCACAGTCGGATGGCTTCTGTGTAGCTCCAAATGGCGACGGAGCCAGCAGCCTGTTGTAGCCAAGGACAAGATGATGGATGATCTACACACTGTGTCCAAGTAGAGAGAATGGCAGAAGTTCACTTCAGGGTTGTTAAAATGCTAATCTGGGTGAGTTAACAGAAGCCTAATAGAAAAGAGAAGTTGGAGAACTCGGTACACCTCATGTGGTACCTATGTGGACTGCTCATTGGGTCGCCCCTGGTTACATGAACAGTTGCTTTGTGAAGAAGAAAGTTTCCTCCTTTTCCTGTTGGGATGAATGACTGCAGCTTCTGTTATCAGCTGCGCTGATAACAAGTCAGCCAGACGACAGCCACCTCAACTAAAAAGGATTACGATATGCTCAGTACAGTTGTATGCTTTTTATGCCCTCCGCATGTCATGGGAATAAGTCAAAACACACTCTTTTCCCCAACTGGAAGCGGGCAGCAGTTTACAAAATAAGCGGCAACCTAAGACATGAGCTTTGGTGGATGGTAACATGCTATGTCTCCATTCACATGAGCCCGGGGAAATTCACATTGGACCTCCCACTCCAATGACACTTTCAATACATGAATTACACTAATAGTGCATTGGATCATCAGTGTTGAAAGCAGGAGGGCTGGACCTCTGCCATATTTGGTATAATCAATCTCGCTTTAAAATGTCTGGGATAACACACTACACTTCCCAAAAAGGGGTGCATATTTACATTCCTTGCCTAATGGTATATTTTGCCATTCTCTATGTTTTTCATTCTTACTTATATTGAACATACAGAAACCTGCCTGCCTAGCCTGGTGCCGGAACCCTAGCTAGCACAGCTCCTTGCGAATGATAACATTCAATAAATACGGAGTGGTTGGCATGGCCCAGGTGCCTCTTGCTTCCTCTAGAAATGAATCTAGAATGTGCAGGTTAACGTCTACTAATTGAAATAACAGGTAATATTTTAATCTGCAATATGCCAAGGAAGGAGTCCACCTCTTATGGTTACACCAATAACGGTTAGGCATGCAGCCAGCCTCTTAACTCTGTCTGCATAAAATGCATCAGGAGGGTGAAAAATGACCCTATTTCAGATGCATTTTTCACTCCTTGTATCTTAGTGAAATTCACATGCGAGAACAATGACTAAGCTAATTACCAAGGTTCATTATGATGGAGCAGCAAGAGGTGAAGAACTTCTCCAGTTTCAGTAAGTCCTTAACACTATGGGCATCTTTTGTGAATCGAAGCTCTATTCCTGCCTACTTGCCTGTGTGCCTTTCAAGCAGCAGAAACCACCATGACACAGAGGTCAGCGGCCCACTTACCAGGAGCAGTTACTGGACAGATCCCTCCCTCGCAGCCAGCAGCCAGTGCACTGAAGTCCACTGGATTTCTAAGCTGTCCTCTCCCTAAGGACTAATAGGTTTACGTCACAGCCATCTTTCAAATCTATCAAACCAGGGGAAGAGATAGGACAAAACAACAACACACGACAACAACAGCAGCAAATGAAAACACACATACACACACCACACCACAGGAAAGAGTGCACAACGCCCCACAAATCTAAATCAAACTCAAGTTAACCAGCTTTCTGGTGATGGGGGAAATAACCATATTCCCAGCACACCATCCTGCATCACTGACCCGTTCCTCACAAAAGCTTACCTAAGCAGAGCCCCTGGAAGAAAGGACGGGTAGCAGGATTCTGCAGGAACCAATAAGAAACAGTAGCTGGTTGTTGATCTGACTAACTGTGCCAATGGCGGAAAATGGTCTGCTGAACAACATATTTCGGAAATCTGAGGGACTTCTTGAACTGCCTTTCAGAGAGCACATTCTAGAGATCTAAATCAAAGCACAGACACTAGGTATAAAAAAACAAGACTCGGTAAAGGCTGAGCTATTATAGTTCATTTACTTTCCGATGTTTAAATTCATGATACTAGAGGCCCAAATCTCAGAACTTATGTGGCCGTTTCTGTCTAGCTAAGCCAGGGCAAACGTTTGTGTACTATTTGCCAGGCTGACAGAATACGCCTGTCACTCACTACATTAAACATGACTACACACAACTTAATTTCCTGAGTTAGACAGCTGAGAGAGCCAGGGGGGATTTTTTTAACAACATGAATAAACCAGCTTCAAAACCTACTGTTTAAACCACCAACAAGGATAGTAAAATCATCACCTTGAGCTGTCTAAGATTAGATTTCTCAGTTCTACCAGAAAGAAACCCTGAAAGAAATTCTCCAAACAAGTGATACCTCCCATTCTGAAAAACAGAGACAATCCAATTTAGGGGGGGGGGGGAATAAAAGTTAAACCTTTCCCTAGGACTTCAACCTTGAAATAAACAAAACAATCCGCTCCTTTGCCCCAAATACCAGGTAGATCCTGCAGACTTAAAATTCTTAGTAGCTGGAAGTTCTTGGGAAAATTGCCCCAGACACTTATTTTCCCTGGAAACTGGCAACACTACCGTTATTTTCATGGGAAAGTGGCCGCCTGCAGAGGTGGACCTGGGTCCAACGACTGTTTACAAAGTCTATGTATCTACAATGACGAGTCACTGTTTCTTCTGGGCTGAAAACCGCGCAGCCTGGAGCGGCCAGGGGTTGGGGTGCTGGAACACGGGTTACTGACTGGTCACTTCAGAACGGGGAGCCCTCCGCTGGCTTCCTCTAGGGCTGAAAATGCGGCTGCTTCATCCGCGTTACCTCCTTGACAATTAGCGTTCCACAAGTTCAGGATTGAAACAAGCACCTGACAAGCGCTGGTCCCGAGAGTCGACGTAGCAGACAATATTTAAACCCAGTTTTCAGCTACACTTTTAAATCCTTTATAACCTTTTTTTCCCCCAAATCCAAGAATTAGACACGACAGGAAGCATTAAACCCTTCCGAATTCCCCCAAGGCGGCAGCCCAGGAGCAAACATCGCTGTTCAGACTGGAAGTAAAAGTTTCCCTACCTTCCTCCTCGCCATCCCCCTGCCAGGAGCTGCCCACCCGAGCGGGGGTGGCTCCCTCCCGGCCGCAGGACGCCTCTGGCCGCGGGAGAAGGGGTTCATGCAAAATTGACTCTTCCTTATTTGTTTCCATCCATAATTGATGGGCAGACGAGAACGCAACACATCTCAGCGCCCGGCTCTAGCCGCCTGGCGGAGACCCTGTCCGAGACGCTTCGGTAAATCATTTCCAGCCGGAGAACAAAGCGCGGAAAGTTGCGGGGGAGAGTGGCCGGGAGGAGGCACCCGGGCGCCGGGTGGGCGGCGGGCAGCTCGCGGCCCCAGGCCCCTCCGCCGTGCGCTCAGCCAGCGCCGGGAGAGGAGGAGTTGGCAGCGGCCCCTCCCGGTAGGAGCCCGAGCAGGAGCCTGGAGGGTGGGGGTGGCCGAGTGCCCCGCGCCCCCGCCCCTCGCCGCCCCGCGCACCCCCGGGGCGCACGGACAGGTAGCGGAGTGCCCTGGGGGCGGCTGGGTCCCTGCGGCTGCGCTGCGCCCCTTCTCCCGGCGCGGCCAGTGCTCGCCGTCCGCTCCCAGCTCGGCCGGCCGGGCGCTGCCCGATCGCAGCGGTCCCAGCGCTGGCGTCGGGGCCCACGGGCAGAAGGGGGCGGCCGAGCCCGCAGCCGGCTCCTTTGGCTTCGGCTCGGCTCTTCGGCTGCTGGAGACGCCGTGCCCCGCACGGTGACAGCCTGGGTTGTCCCTGATAATGCACGGGGCGGCGCGGAGCTGGCGCTGCCTGGCAAGAAACTTTTCCTGGCCCCCTTCTTCCGCTAATTCCCCCCCCAGGGGGTGCTCAGTGCTGGGGGGCCTCCGGGGCCACCTGCCCCTCCCCCCAAGCTCCCAGCTCTGCCAGTTTTGACGGGTCCACCAAGCCTCTCCAGCCCTCTGCGCGTCCCCCGCACGACGAGCGGAGAGAGCTGGTTCCAGGGGAATCCACTCCCCAGTGACCGGGCACCCCGCGCGCGCTGCCCGCGGGGCAGGCTCGGAGGGTCCAGGTCCGGAGGGTCCAGGTCCGATCCGCACCGGGCGCCCAGAGCATGACAACATTTGCACAAGAGGGTCTTACCTCATGGGGGGAGGCTGGTGAAAATAAAGCTCGTCACGTGCAAGGAAAAAAAGAAAATAAATCAGAAAATAGAAAATATGCATATGTGTCCCTCTGTGTCTTCAGGTCTTGGCTCCCTCGATATAATCCCGAAACTCGCCACCGGCAGTCCTCGCAGCAGCGTCAGCAGCAGCAGCAGCAGCAGCGGCGGCGGCAGCGGGACGAAGCAGCAGCAAAACAAACGGAGGCTCGGCAAATGGTGAAATCCGATCCATCTCCCAGGCAGTCCTGCACGCGGCGGCCCACCCCCGGGGCGGATGGTAGGAGGCGCGGGCGGACGGTAGGAGGCGCGTGTGGCCGGGCCCGCTCGCCCCAGCCCCAGCCTCGCGGCCAGCGCCGCCTGGAGGCCCCCAGCCCGGCGCCGCGGCCCCGCTGACCCCTCGGTGGCCTCGGCGTCCCTCCTCCCTCTCCCCACCTCGGAAGAGCGAGCGGCTCCTTCCAGCGACTCCAGCGCCTCGGTCGTCCAGCTGGCGGGGCCGCCGCAGCCCGCGAAGCAGTCTTTCTGCTTTCCTCCCTCTTGTTCTCGCTCCCCCCACCCCCCAGCTCTCCAGAGGACAGATTATTGCGGCCCAGAGGAGCTGCAGGCGCAGTTCCTCCGTCAAGTTCTGCCATAGTTTCCTAACCCAAGCTTTATTTTTCTAAGCACATCTTTACAAACCGCCCCCATTATTACCTTTCTCGCTCTCCCTCTTCCAATTTCTCTTTATAACCACTAACTAAAACAGCTGGGAAGAAGCAATCAAACATTGCTTTATCTTTATAAAAATACAGAAATTGCCTACTAAAAATCCCATTTTTACTTTGAATGAAAGCCATTCAGTACAGTATAATTTTGCAAGCTAATGAGCCGGTATTACAGGCAAGTGTTTCGTGTAATATGTTGTGGGAGAAATGAAAATGTCCTTGAAGTGACATCATTTAAAACTGACTGTCACAAATGGAAAAAAAAAAAAAAAGTCATATATTCTAAAACAGGAGGATCTGAGCCTAAACTTCATTTCCAAGAACGGGCTGTTGTTTTATTCATTTGCAGTTGAATTACGAATCACCGGGGGCTCTAAGTGGCTGGAATGAACCATGATGCCCCATTTAAAGAAAAAGAAAGATCTTTATTGCCAAACTTTTAATTTTCATTTGAGTGTGGTTAATTACCGTGAAAGAGAGAAGAAGGAAGCAGAGAAAGGATTTTCCTTTCCTTGAAGGTTCCTGCCTTCTCCTCAGCACAAAGTAACATGTTTACATTTAGGAAAACACCCTATTCTGAATTGTTTCTGAACCCCTGACAGCCTTGAGGAGGAACTCAAAAAAAAGAGACCCCCAGGAACTGCTTGAGGACAGTTTCCTGGGTAGTTAACACTTTGTTTCCAAAATGAAGAAGGAAGAAGGAGGAGAGGTTGTCTTTTAAAACATAAGCTCTTCCTGCTGTTTGTTCTTCCTACTGGAAGAAACGGGTAGGGGGCGGAAAGAACAGCTTAGGCAACAGAGCCCTCTGATTTTTCTATTGTTGTTAAGGCTTTTGTTGGCTGGCTGGCTGGCTGGTGTTTTTTGGTTGTGCTGGGTTCTGACATCATTGCAAGTTACTTGGCAGTCAGGGCCCTTCCCCAGCCAACTTCTGACCCAGAAAGCTGTGCCTGTTTCACTGGCACCCAGTCATTGCGTATTTTCTCCATCCAGGGGGCAAACCCTGCTGCAGGCAGAGGGCTCTGTGCACTGAATGAAGATGCAAGGTGACCAGAGGTTTGATGAGGAATCAAACTGCCACCCATCTCTCCAGAAAGCTCATGAGTTGTCCTGTGTCTGCTGCAGCAGAAACAGAAAAAGTTCAATCCACTAGATTCCTGAATTCTTTGCTGAAATTCAGTGACGGACAAGTCTCCAGAGTGCCACCCTAGAGCTCTAGACGGAGTTCCTAAACCCGGGAATGAAAACATTTCAGGTTGCAGAAGGGTGTGGGGATAGGCCGCTTCGAGCCACAAGTCAGGCATGTTTTCAGTTTCAATATCAGTCTGGACCTTAGAGCCAATCCCTGTGTTGGGTGTGCTGGGCGAACAGAGTTCAGGAAGGCAAGTCACTGGCGTCAAAGAATGACCCTTCACCTTTGGTCAGGATGGAAATAATTTTAATTTATTAAGGATTCATCAGGAAAATGACACTTTTTATTCCGATTTTAATGGGAAGAATTCTAAGGAAACTGCTCACTCTTTATTCCGTGTATTAACATCTGGCCCTTTCAGTTGATTTTAGACACTTTTAACCTGTTAGTCCTGTTTACTTCTCCAGCCCGCTGCCCCTCCGCAGCCATCATCTTATGCTCTACTCTAGGTCAGGCATCCTCAAACCACGGCCCGCGGGCCACATGCCGGGTGTTTTTGCCCCCGCTGCCTGTCCTGCTTAAAATAAGATATGTGCAGTGTGCTAGGAATTTGTTCATAGTTTGTTTTTTTTTAAACTATAGTCTGGCCCTCCAACGGTCTGAGGGACAGTGAACTGGCCCCCTGTTTAAAAAGTTTGAAGACCCCTGTGCAGTTTCCTGCGAAGTTGCATGCTTCATGTCTCTATGCCTTCACTTGTGGTGTGATCTCTGGGATTGTCCTTCACCATGACTTGATGCCCTTTAAATTCTGCTTTTCTTGACTTTTAACAAAAATTTTGCTGAGGTGTCAAAATTTCCCCCATCCCGCTACCTTTGGGATGGGTTTAAGCACCTCTCTTCCGGACCCTTATGTCACTTACCAAATTAAAGGGAAAATGTCTGTTTAGGATGTCTTTCCTCCTGGCTGCTTCTCACCTGTAGGGATCATGCCCTATTTACCTGCACAGCACCAGTGCCTAGCCCAGTGCCTGGTATTTAATGGGCACTCAATAAATACTTATTGAAGAGATCTGGTAGTGGAATCCACAACTACTTCACATTCTTTTATGTGCCAAACCAGAGAGTATGGTCTATACTGCATGTTCCTTCAGAGTAGGGTTTTGTTCACCTGCATCCCCAGAGCAAGCATAGTACCTGTGTAAGGATGTTTGTTGAGTGAGTGGATGATGAAGGGAGGGGAGGAAGATATGTAAATGGTTAATAACTATGCTTTATAGTGTTATCTTTATACATCTCTCATCACTGATAAGTAGTAACCTAATTTTACTATCTTTTTTTTTTTTTTTAAATTTACTTTAGCCCTAGCTGGTTTGGCTCAGTGGATAGAGCATCGGCCTGGAAACTGAAAGGTCCCAAGTTTGATTTTGGTCAAGGGCATATGCCCGGTTGTGAGCTCCATCCCCAGTGGGGCGGCATGCAGGAGGCAGCTGGTCAATGATTCTCTCTCATCATTGAAGTTTCTATCTCTCTCTCCCTCTCCCTTCCTCTCTGAAATAAATAAAAATATATTTTAAAAAATTTACTTTATGAGTAAAATTTAGAAGTTTATTTCTATGTTTTAGTTCAAATCTAGTTTTTGGTTTTAAAATTGATTTTAGAGAGAGGAAAGGAAAGGGGAGAGAGAGAGAGAGAGAGAGAGAGAGAGAGAGAGAGAGAGAGAGAGAGAGAGAGAGATATATCGGCTGCCTCCACATGCACCCTGGCCAGGGACTGAATCCTAAACATAGGTGTTTGTCCTGACCTGCAATTGAACCCACCACCTTTTGATGCATGATATGGTGCTATGACACTGGCAAGGGCTCTAACCTACTTTTAAAAATAAAAGCTATCTGAAAGTTATAGAAAATCTTTGTATAATAGTCAATGAAAGCTTATCAATCATCAGAGAGTACCACTCTTTAACTATTACAGTTATTAAATGAAGAACCTAATGCTAAGGTATGTGCTATACTCTATCCTAAGCATTTTACAAATATTAACTCACAAGTCTGTGAGGTAAATACTATTATTAACTTCATTTTACAGAAGGGGAAAACTGAAGTTTAGAGAGTTTAAAAGACTTGTCTAAGGCCACAGGTAGTAACTAAGCAGGATCTGAACCCTACCTCTTACTTGGTTGCAATAAGACTTTTAATAGTGAGGTCACAGTTATTGGCAGAAGGCTTTGGAACATAAGACAGCCTAGATTCAAATTCAGACACCTCCTCTCTGGATAATTTTTTCAACTACACTGTGCTTCAGTCTTCTCATCTGTGAAACAGGGGTGATACCAATGCTTCAGATGTCTTTCATGAAGACAATGTGATAACGCATGTAAAGTGTTTAGCATCTTACCTAGAACATAGAAAGCACTGCATCGATAGTAGCCAACATTCTTACATATGCCCTGCAAGCAGTGCAATCTGGGAATTCTGCAGAATTGGATTAGAAACTTAATCTAACATCACATTAAATGTGAGATTTAAAATAAAAGTACATAGTATGCAATGGGTTTGCAATAAATTTTTGTTTCATTCCATCTCCTTCATTTCCTCATCTATGTGAAAGTGTTTATACATTCAGATATCTATTCACTTGTTGATATAAAATAACATTTGTCTGAATTTTAATGACCAATACAGCTTAAGATGCAGAATTTCATGTTTTAAAATAAGAAGATAGAGGTATTGAAATTATAAAGGGAGCTACAGTGTCTGTGATTACTTTATTCTGAAGAGCACATACAGCATTCCTTGCCTTTGCACATTATAGCAAGTGCTTTTGTGGCAAGGAATTGCTTTAAAAACTAATCCAAGCTCTCTGTGACATGATAAATCATTAATAATACAGACCCAAATCTCGGCATCTGCATGGGCACAGCTGGCCTCCTTGTGTCAATAGTCTGCGTATGAAAGTGACTCTGCCAAGATATTTCACTTTAATGAAAAATATTTATCATGGTAAATCTTCAACCTCAAGAGTTTACTGACATAATTCATTTCTATTATTATGTACTGTGATAGTATACCACCATAGCTAGGTCCATGTTTGGAATGATAAAAATGTGCTTTTTTAGTCATTTTGATTACTTTCCCTTAGCATGAATAATTTTGCTGTACCCTCTGAGTAAAGGGAACGCACCATGCATTTACAGAAATAATAAATCAGTTACTCATCTAATTTTGCTAATGATTCTGCAGGTGCCACTTTGTGGGAGGGCACTGAATGCTCAAGGCAAATAAAAAGAGGTAAGCTCCCCCACCCCCTTCGGAAGCAGCAAGCAGCCTTTAGTAACACTAGCTCTTTTGAAAACAGACAAGAGATAGGAATGCTATCACCATTTTATCAAAGATCTTTTGAACAAACAGAAGCAAAATAAAATTTTTGGAGGGAGAATCAAAGAAAAAGATGATAACTCAGCTGGATTGCTTAATTGTACTTCAATGTACTTTGGGGGAAAATACTTATGATTCAGGGATGCCGGCTTACATCCCAACAGGTGGAAATTCCTTACAGGCTTCTCTCCACAAATTTACAGGAACCAACCCTCTGACCTTGAAGAACTGGGGCTGAATAGTATCTATTAAATGTTATAAAGTCTTAACAAAGAGGAAAGAGAAATAAAATAACCAAAGTGGTAGAGAATTAAAAATTTTATCTGTTTTTTTAAAATGCTTTAAAATTTGTTTTTAAAACAAACCTCCCTGCCTAATCTTTTTTTTTTTTTTTTTTCTTCAGCCAATGTTAAAATTCAAATCAACAAAGGGAGAAGAAACTAACTGGGTACTTATTGCATCCAGATACTGACTAGCCACAATAATGTCACTTAATTCTTACCGCAGCTCTTGGAGACAGGCATTGTTCAAAAACAAAGAAACCAGGTTTAAGTTAACCATCTGAGCAGGGGTTTCAGCACTAGTAGATTAAGGAGTCGAGGGTCTAATACAAACCTGTTTGGCTGTCAAGCCTAATTTTCTTTATAGGACACCATGTTATGAAAAGTGAAAAGAGTATAGGTTTGAAAAAATGTTTGGATAACACAGAAAATAAAACCATTAAAAAACCCACAAGTAGATGCTTGAAACTAGGTTAAAAATGTGCTTCGATTTCAAATCTTTGATAATTTTTGCTTGTTGCATACAAAGTAGTATCAGGAACTCTGCAATGGGATATATAGCATAGTTAAAAGCCCTGTACATTATATGCATTCTATTATGCACCTCTGAATCACTTATAAATAACTAGAAGCCTGGTGCACGAAAATTGGTGTACTCAAGGTTGGGGCGCAGACTCAGCCCAGTCTGCGCCCTCTCGCAATCCAGGACCCCTTAGTGATGTCCAACTGCTGGCTTAGGCCTGCTCCCTGGGGGATTGGGCCTAAGCTGGCAGTCAGACATCCCTCTGACAGCCTGGAAGCCCTCAGGGGATGTCTGACTAACAGTATGGGGAATGGGCCTACGCTATTTGTCTGACATTCTTAGTGCTGCTGCAGAGATGGGAGAGGCTTCTGCCACCGCCGCTGAGCTGGCCAGCCACGAGCCAGCTTCTGGCTAAGTGGTGCTCCCCCTCTTGCAAACACACTGACTACCAGGGGGCAGCTCCTGCATTGAGTGTCTGACCCCTGGTGATCAGTGCACGTCAGAGTGACCAGTAGTTCCTGATCGTTCTGCCATTAGGGTCAATTTGTATATTACCCTTGTATTATATAGGATAAGAGAGATAAGAGAAATGATCCAATTAACAGCATGCACATTTTTATTAAAACAAACTTTATTAGTTAAGCCATAAATGTGGCAATTAATGTTTAGGACCATAAAACTGCAACTTTCACAAAAAATAAAACAAAAACACCCTAATCACTGAATGCTGTACATACAAGAACAACTGAACTATGGTTATAGAGCCAATTCATTGCCAGAAACCACTAGTGCCACCAATTGGTTAAAAAAAGAGATAGAAAATAAGATTCTGGGTAAGTTATGTCTTTCCAAATAAAGGAACACAAAGGACACATTTTTTTCTTCCCTGTGTCTTTTTCAGGTATGATGTTTACTATTATGGACATCTTATTAATATTGAACATATCAGATTCTTTTAAAAAACTACACTGCTGATATGCAAGGAATTGGGAGAGGAAGAAGTTGACATTCTGGGATAAAAATCAGTAGCATTAATTATAGGGTTTGTCTAACATCCTAAGCCCCTATGGAGCTGTGATGAAGCGGCAAGGCCCAGCAGCACGTGGGAAGACACATGTAGCCAACAGTGCTTAAATCTGGGTTGGGTTATGATGTCACTGAGACAGTAATATCAGAAATGAGGTGACAGACAGTAATGCTCACCCTTTCAGCCCGTTACAGGGGTTTCATTTACACCCCAGGCTCGGGAGGAACCTACCGTGTGTCTAACCTTTGGTTGGTTCCCCAAAGTGGTCTGCTCAAGTCATCCTTGTCCCCAGATCTCTTTGGCCTTTGAACCAAGAATCTACAATCAGTTGACAATCAAAATATAAAAACACTCAAGGCCTCTGCATTTTTATAACAGACTTTCTTAACCAGGTTGGCCCTTGAGACCAAGTGAGCTTTAAACATTTTCTGAGCCACTTAACTGTCTTCCAGAAACAACTCCTCCTCCATGGCTGTCTCCTAAAGCGCGAATTGTGATGTGTGCTGAACAATCTCTTCAAACTTATCTTCTTAAGGAATGCTTTAAAAAGGAGCCTCGCAGAGTTTTCCATTGTCTGTAATTTGTATTTCAATTACAAAGCTAAAGGAAGAGCCTTCTTGCAAAATCCAGAAAGGTCCAGAATGAGTGTTTAGAGGTTTTTAACAG
>PVJC01047580.1:0-12781 GCA_004026665.1 Murina feae
CACACACACACACACACACACACACACAGAAGGCGCCTGGCAGACTGGGGCCATCATAGGATATCCACTGAGGGGTCCCAGACTGTGAGAGGGCACAGGCCGGGCTGAGGGACTCCCTCCACCCCGAGTGCACAAATTTTTGTGCACCGGGCCCCTAGTCAGTCTATATTGGAAAATAATTGCAAGTGATTTCAAAGAGCATTTCCCTAAAAGTTAGACATTATAAAAATATTGCAAAGGGACTCATTCTCTGAGATAACTCACCTCAGAATTCCCAAATGAGTAAATCTAATCAGATCTTGAATCAGGAAATGCCACGCTTGCACTTTTGTTCTGCTGCGCATCTTTATATGCTGGACTTGATCGTTGGCCCCTCACCTGGCTTTGGCCCTTTGCACTCTACCTGCAGGCCCGGGATCCTGCTTCTGGCCACTGTCCCCTAGTGAGAATCTGATCTTCCCTCAGGCCTCCTGGCTTCAAGCCCGAACTCTGCCCCGTTCTTGCCCTGCAGGTCCTTTGGCATTCCTGGGCCGACTCTGGAAAGAGTCCAGGCTTTCCATGTACTCTGGGGCACGCTGGGACACTTTACCTAGGCCCTGTTTTTTTCTTTCCAGCTGCTAAAGTATTTCTTTAGAATTCCATGAAACAGTTTCATTTTCCCCTTCCTACTTCATTTCTGAGACCTAAAAAAAAAAAACATTCACGCAATTATTTACACAATCCAGCAAATATTTAGTGAGCAAAGTAAGTGACCCCAGTGCTTTAGTCACATGTGAACAATACACGTTAACAGGACATAGGGACCTTTTTCCAAATTAGCTTTGTATAAAGTCAAAGTTAAGTTTATGTTCCTTTAAAACTAATTTTCAATTATACAGTTCAAAATTTAATAAGTAAAAATATCTTAACTAATTTCAACTTTTTGCTCTAAGCCTGTTCCCCAGTAAAAGAAGGTAATGCCGTTGGGAAATGGACATAAATCTTGGCTTTCTTTGAAACACATAGACAGAACGTGTTTCTGTGAAATTATTTACACAAGAAAGTTCAGGAGTCATGAAGTGACATACCTCAGATGGGGATAAAGAATATAAACACAGTGCTATTTAATTTTTAATTAAAACTACCTCCTTTCTCTCACTCTACTCTAAAACCCAATCAATAGAACCAAAACTATACTTATGATTGGACAGCGCTGATATCAGGAGAAGGTTGAATGGAAAATATTCATTATGTTTAATTTTTTCAGCTATGCTAATACAAGTTAAAAAAAGTTTTTATCTGAGTTTACTTTGTGGATACTTATACATTTTACTTTTCCTTCAGTGTTATTAGGTTGAAACAAAAAAAACAACCAATTAAAGCCACAAAAACTTGTATGGCTTGTATGAAATTTATGTGACAACAGTGGCCCTCTCTCCACCCAGGGAACAGCATATGTAAGATCTGTGTACCAACATCTTTTAGTTTAGAACAGCATTGAGTTTTGCTCAAGTGATTTATTTAATAGGAACAAGTTCACTTGTCAATACATGGCTGACTCAGATTAGATTTGTCTCTGCCCTTTCACACTAACAAGCATGGAATACGAAGATTTCTTTTTTCTTAGGTTTCCATGACCCTTCATTGAACTCAGTGTGGCATTCTCTGTGAGTACGATGTGTTGAAACCTACATTTTTTATTAATTTAACAAATATCCATTGACTACCTTGTGCCAGGCACTGTCCCAGATGCTAGGGAGATCTTAGTGGGGGGGGGGGGGAGACAAAAATTTCAGTTATTATGGAACTTACAATGTACAGGGAGAAAAGGGGGAAAAATGTACACTATGTTGGCTATATTGAGTACCAGGAAGCAGGAAAAGCAGGTAAGGGGCATAGCAAGCAAGTGGTGAGGATGTGCAATTGTAATTAAGATGATTGTATTGTCGCTGAAAGAGACAAGGAAGTGAAGTATGCAAGTATCTGGGTAAAGAGTGCTCCAAGAAAAGGGACCAGCTGATGCAAAGGCCATAGGCTATGGTGTGCATCTGGCTTGTTCAAGGAACAGCAAGGAGAGCAACCTGGTCAGGGAGGAGGGGTCAGGAGCAGGTAGAGCAAGGATCTGTGGATTCCTTAAAGTGAGGACTTTGGACTCACCTCTGAGGGAGGTGGGATGCCTTTTTGGTCTTTTGAGCAGGAAAGACATATTCTTACAAGGTTTAAAAAGGTCAATCTGGTTGTAATATTGAACATAGATTAGGGCTTGAGGATTATTTCTAAGGTCCTTTCTAGCACTCTGATTCTAAAATCCATATGTTTCAGTGATTTAAGCATCTATCCAGTTCAACATGAACTACTAGTAAATATCAAATGATACTTTGAGCAGCTTAAGATATTAAAATCACATTCTAAATTCAAGTCTCAGTTTAAAGAATTATACGAAAGTCTGAGACTATCTAACGAGAGAGAGAGAGAGAGAGAGAGAGAGAGAGAGAGAGAGAGAGAGGTTAAATGATAACAAATTGAGCAGCCAGTTGGGGCATTGTCCCCTACATGGAAAGGTTGCAGTTTTGATTCCCTGTCAAGTCACATACCTAGGTTGTGGGTTTGACTCCGGGTCAGGGAGGCAACCAATCGCTATATCTCTCTCAAATTGATGTCTCTTCCTCTCTTTTTTATTTTTCTCTCCCTTCCTTTCTCTCTAAAAATAGATAAAAACATATTTTTTGGTAAGGATTAAAAAATTAAGCAGAATAAGTAATTGTATATTCAAACCACAAAGCCTCATGACCAAAAAGTCAAGAAAGCATTTGGAAGTGAATACAGTGTATTAGCAACACACACTTAGAAGGATGAAACAGGGACAAAGCTGGGCCTGAACATGCTAGTTAGGATGCCTTGGGTAAGTTTCTTAACCAATCTGCACCTCAATCCCAAAACTGAGAAAATAGTATTTGTATCATAACATGTGAAGATGCAAGGAGACATTGCGCGGAAAGGACCGAACGTGGAGTAAGGGCTCAGTACCCGTTGGTCCCCTTCTTCCTCCTTCTTTTGACTCGCCAGCAATATCCAATTTTGACATGAATACTTGACCAGTGTTGCGACAAAAGGTCTAAAACAGTGTTTGTGACATCTACTTTCTTAAAACTAAATATTTTGCTATGCCATTGGATAAAACTAAGCATATACATTGAAAGAAATGAACATAAATTTGCGTCTTTCCCTGATAAAGAATAAGATGCATAAATGGTGATGAAAAAAATAGTATTACCATGTAAATACCACCCTACCCCACCATCATGGATGGCAATCTTCAAAATATAAATGATTTATCAAATTTAAGTTTTATTTAAATGTTTAAGGACTGGAAGTTCAGTCAGTTAAAAGAATGAATCAACTTAAGGTTCACAAATTTCAATTGTTGTAAGAAGGATATATCACAAGATTCCAAAGATTATTGTTTTGGGAACTTGTAAAATAAAGTTAAAAGTGAGTCAATCTTATAAAAATATATCTAAGAGAAGCAACATGTACATATTAATGACCTAATATTGTTATTAAGATAAGTGTTATCTAGAATACTGTATAGTTGCTTTACTTCTTTTCTTTTTATCTGTTTGTTATTAAAGTTTTCGAAGAAAATAACTAGAATTTAATATATTGAAAGATGACATCTAGAGAAATCAGTTTATTTTCAATTGAATTGACTTCTGTTTCAAGTCTTGTAACAGCATTGTCAGATGTACCAACAAGTAATTATTTTCAGGAATGACAGTCACAATATGGTGGCATATCACATCCTCTTGATTACAAAAAGGGGCTAATACTGATGGAAAGCATAAACAGATCTATCAAAGCCTCCTGGTCAACACTAAATCACAATGATCTGACAAACAAAAATGGTAGCAAGAGAAAAAACATCTCATCTGTTTTCTAGGCTTCAGAAGACTCATCTATAATAATTAAAGCATAATATGCTAATTTGACCAGACAGGTGAACAACCTTCCGGACATCATTCCAGACAAAGCCACAGTGGCAGGGCCGAGGCAGAGGCAGTTAGGGGCAATCAAGCAGGCAGGTGAGTGGTTCGAGGTGATCAGGCAGGCAGCCAGGAAAGGGGTTAGGAGTCCCAGATTGCGAAAGGAATGTCCCACTGCTGGTTTAGGCCCAATCCCGCAGGGCCTAAACCGGCAGTCGGACATCCCCTGAGGGGTCCCAGATTAAGAGAGGGTTCAGGGCAGGCTGAGGGACCCTTCTTGCCCCATGCACAAATTTTATGCACCAGGCCTCTAGTATCTCTATATATTCCTAAATTCTGCTGGAAACTTTACAAATAGAAATAACACAAAACACCATATAAATACTAGAATTCTCCAGTAGATAAAGATACCAACAATGAACAGATTTCTGAGTGAACGCAACATGAATAGCCCTCTGCAAAGGAGCAGACTGTCAAATGAGAAAGTAACACACCAGAAAACATAGTGGAGTTAAAATCTTAAATATGATGAATGAATAAGTATTCATTTTCTTGTTGCGTCGTTTTCTTAGGCAAGAACATTTTCTTCATAAGAGCATACTAAATGATCTAGTTGACTCACTTGCACATGAGATGGCAAGTGTGAGGGAGAACAAACAAACAAACAAAGTTTTGATTATATTAGTAAGAGGGGAAATCTGATTCACCCACAAAATAATAGAATCTTTATTTGTTCTAGTGATGCACTTAAGATTGCATTTATAGTTGCTTGATTTTAGAGAGTGCTTTTGAAGCTCCTTTCTAGAAAACTTCATAAAATTCTTGAGCTGAAATAATCCTTTTTTTCCCTAACCTTAATCTTGAAATCAAGAAACTCTCTAAACTATAAAAAGAGTAAGGGGTAGAATGAGAGGGTTGGGCATGGGACAGTGGAGGAAAGGCTCAAAAACAAAAGGTGCCATGTCCAGAGAAATGGTGACTGCCAGGAAAAGATGGTGGAATTATAGGGTTTGGAACTGAGGCCCTTATGCATGAACATTGAATCATGGCAGTCCACACGAAGTTGTGCAGATATGCTGGAGCACATTACCTAGGTCTGACTCATTTCTCTTATTTGTACATTTATATATTTTGTTGGCCTAGTGTTAGGTGTTGAAGGTTTCCTGATAGATTGTGGTGATATTAAATGTTCTAGTCTGCTATGCTTTTCCCTTGAGGAAACAATGAACCAAATCACATTTTCAATGGTTTCTATGAGTTTGCAACAGGATATGAATTTCAGGACATCTGAATTTATTATATGATAAATGAAATAACTTCCCAAGTTACATCTTATTTCTGATATTGAATTTGTGTCTGTATTATTAAAATGGCAATCAGTACATAGGAATGCCATTTCAAGCTAGAATAAATGTCTTTCCTCCACAAAATTTTGTAAAAGACTTTTATTGAGTTTTGCAGAGAGAGGAAAGAGGAGGGAGAAAGAGATAGAAACATCAATGAGAGGGAAAACATTGATTAGCTGCCTCCTCCATGCCCCCACTGGGGATCAAGCCTGCAACTTGGGCATATGTGCCACGAGGAATCAAACCAGCAACCTCTTGTTGTATGGGCGCTGCTCAACCACAGCGCTCAAAGTAACCACTCAATCACAATATATTGTGCCCCTAACAATCATTGGTATAGATTACATGGAAAAAATTAAATTCAAATTGAACATTAGTAGCACCTTATTACAACCACATTGATTTATAATAATTCAGACTAAATGGCTAGTCTAGCATTTGGAAGCCTCTAGTTCTATATAATAGAAGCCTAATATGCTAAGTGTCCAGCCATTCATTTGACCATTCGACCAGTGGCTGTGATGTACACTGGGGAAGATGCTCTGAGTGGTAGATTAGCTTGCTGCTGGGGTCCAGCCAATCGGGATTGGATGAGATGGGCTGGGCATGCCCTGGAGCCCTCCCACAGTCCTCTCCTGACCCCGATTACACACTAGTGGGGATCCCTCGGGCTGGTCTGCAGGGATCTGGCCAATACTGGCTCTCTGACACCCTCCAAGGAGTCTCAGATTGGGAGAGGGCGCAAGGCCTCTAGTACTCTGATAATATACTGGTTACCAGAGAGAAGGGGTTTGGGTCATAGTAAAGGATAAAGGGGGTCAAGCATATGGTGATGGAAGATTTGGCTTTGGGTGATGGGCCTCCAAAACTTTTATTAAATTTTTATAAATTTAATAAAAATAAAACAAAGACAATGCAAGATTAGTAAAATATAAATAAATAAAATGTTCTTAATGAGTTTGTTCTAGATATTTAGCTATACTTGATCATTTAATGAGAGAATTAAGTTGACTTTATGATGATTTAATTTATCATTGAACTGGGAAAACTGAAAAGTCCAATTTGATGCTTTTGTGGTTGATTTAGTCAAGGGCAGGACCTAGGAAGAAAGGCATAGTGATAATACACAGATTGTTGAATCACTTCACTCTATAGAGTAAACAAGAAAAAAATTAAGCAAATAAACACAATTCATGAAGGAATTTTCATTTCCATGTTTGCAAAAGTCAAACCCTCTCTGTGACTCAGTTCTCTCACCTGCAAATGGAGATAACCTTTTTATTTGATTGTTCTGAGAATTAACTGAGCTAATACAAAGCATTTAGCACCTAGCTTGGTAGCAGCAAGCATTTAACAAATGTTTACCCTCTTTTGCATTAAAGAAACAAAGTCCAATTTTCTCAAAGCCTTGTATCATGTTAAATATCAACTTTTCCTTAATGATTAAATCCTGGCTAATCTATACCTACATGCCTACACACTACAATTAGAGATGACACTCATGATATAATGTAGGCCCTCTCTTCTTTAGGAATGGTTTGTGTTCCAAAAGCCATCTTGTTAATCCACTACTAAGAATTCAAAGCACATATACCAAGGAACCAATGCTTTTATGTAATCTATTATTTACTTGATGTATTACGTAAATAACACTGAAAAATTTAACAACTCTCAATAATATCTTATGGAAAGTACATCCAAAAAATCTATGTTGGGACTTTGGTAATACATACCAACCACAGGCAATGAGAATAAAATTTATCTCAGCTGCAAGCTACTGTGAGGTCCTCTGTACAGTAGGATAGTAAAGCTTAGTCAAGAGTCTCCTTCTTGCCACCCCCATCGCATCATCTCTTTCAGCCATCATTATTTAGCTTTTCTACCTTAGTCTTATCCTTCCTGGTTACTGCAGAACTCAGTGCAAACCTATGATCCTATATTCACCCCACAAGTCACCAAAGTAAACACCTAACCCTTGTGATTTTGGGGGAAAGAAGAGTAGATAGCTAGGGTTTATAGCCAGGAAACTCATA
Source organism: Murina feae (assembly GCA_004026665.1). Taxonomy (NCBI): domain Eukaryota; kingdom Metazoa; phylum Chordata; class Mammalia; order Chiroptera; family Vespertilionidae; genus Murina; species Murina feae. The sequence goes on from PVJC01047580.1 coordinate 7,342, forward strand.
AAAATCTATTGATCATTAAATCTAGCTTATATGCTTATTTCTACACTATGCCCTGAGCACATTACTTTTCTCATTTAGGCCTTGAAGAAAAGATATACAAAAGATTGAGAAAAGATCATCTAAACTAGAATTATAGATGCTGAGATCTTTTCATTAGGATGGAAGAGGAAACAAGAAGCGGTAATATGTACCTGCCTAATAAGAATAAGATTTAGAACACTGGTAGAAAAGGACTCAGGAACTATTTATTGAATAAATGCATGCAGGAATAAACAAGTGAGTGTGATTTTCTTGAGTAAATGGGCTTTGAAAACTATAAAGCAATATAAGGTGTGGCCCTGGTCTAGCTTGGAAAATGGTAAGGGCTGGGAATTGCTGGAGTGTGTAGTTGATGTTACAGCAGGTGTTCTTATGCTCACAGCAGTCATAGAGGTGGTGGGTTATGGAGAACAGAGCCTTCAATTGCAAGTCTTCTGAATTTAAGGTCATGTTCTGCCATTTCCTAGTCCAGGGGACCTAAGATAATTTTTTTTAACCATTCTGGGCCTCTGTTCTAGCATATGTTAAATGACAAAACTGGTATATGAAATGAGAAAATATATATAAATACATTTTTAATTCACAAAATACAACTGTAGCCCTAGCCAGGTTGAGTGTAGGCCCGAAGACTGAAGGGTCCTGGTTTCGATTCTGATCAAGGGCAAATGCCTGGGTTGTAGGCTTGATCCCCAGTACATCAAGGATTTACTCTCAACATTGATGTTTCTATGTCTCTCTCCCTCTCACTAACTTTCTTGGAAATCAGTAAAAATGTATTTAAAAATAAATAAATAAATAAATAAATAAATAAATAAATAAATAAATAAAATGTAGTTCCCTCATTAAAAAAAAAAATACAACTGTACCCTACAACTCAGACCATTCAAGAGTTTGACTATGAGCAATTTTTAATTGTCCCAGCAGCATTGTTTGCATAATGAGAGACACCCCCATGAATCCATGACATCCAATCAGCCATCTGGATGACTCCGGACACAGAGGAGTGTGGTATCCTGCCACCAGAGCATGTGTATGGCTGATATTTTTCTTTCCTCGCTGAATGTTTGGATATTCCGGTGACACAGACTAAGAGAGACCCAATTACCAAATATTGCCTCTCTACTGCTTGCCTTAGCTGACAGTCTATCCTGAATAAAGGACATAAGAAGAGAATCATTTTGCCTGCACTTCCATTCAAATCAAGTCACTGAAGGCACTCACTTGAACAGAGTGCATCCTTTATTGAAGAATAAGGAAGATGAACACACATTTTTCTAGCATAGAAAACATTGCCGAGGGTCAAGGAGCACATTGCTGGCTGAGTTGGGGCCGAGCATGCCTTATTATGGCTATTTGCTGAGAGATCTTCCTTCAAGTCATCTGGTTCATTTTTATACTTGCTTTTTCTTTCCTCCTTAACAAGTGCCAGACATGTGAGGCCATAATGAGTTTAATTAAAGTCAATGGCAGCCAATAATTCAAACTTTGCAAATGTAATTTGGAAGCAAACAAAACTCTGAAGTCAAAATATGAAATATTCTACTTAAGTAGAGGCTTTAATCATATTTATAAAATAAAAATTTTAAGTTTATAATTGGCTGATATCACACAAAGATCTGATTTCTAGTACTGGATATATCTCTAGCTGACTGTGTCATTTTGGGCAAGTGACAATTTTGCGATTCCCTTTTTACAAATCACCTAGCACATGCTTGTATATAAATTGTACTTAATAAATATTCATTAAGCACATCAGTGCTTGAAAATGTGTAGTGCATCCATCTGCGTGGCTCAGGGGTTGAGCGTGGACGTATGAGCCAGGAGGTCATGGTTAGGTTCCCAGTCAGAGTGCATGCCCAGGTTGCAGGCTCCATCCCCAGTGCGGGGCATGCCGGAGGCAGTTGATCAATGATTCTCTCTCATCGTCTCTCTCTCTCTCTCTCTCTCTCTCTCTCTCTCTCTCTCTCTCTCTCTCTCTCCTTCCCCCTCCCTTCCTTCCTTTCTGAAATCAATAAAAATATATTTTAAAAAGAAAATGTACAGTGCTAGAAGAGAACAATAGGGACACTAGGAAATGAAACAGCAAATAGTGAGAGAGGAGAAGGAAAGTAAAGGAGGGGAAGCAGAATTACCTCATCAACTCGGAGTTTCTGTAATTCTATGGATCTACATTGCCATCCCTCCCTAGAAAGATTTAATGTGACTTATAATGAGTTTAAATATTATGAAGAATTTATCATTTTTGCAGGATGTACTATTAAGTGTCTTTCATAATTAAAATTGTAATTTAGACATGATTCATTTCCAAAACAAATGGACCAAGCCCATCACAGGATCCAAGGCCCCCATTGCTCTTTGTAGACTTCCTCTCAAATGTGCAGCATTTAAACCCATTGGGGTCATTCTTTTTAAGAAAATACAAAATACAAAAAAAATACAAAGTACAAAAAAAAATACAAAATACAAAAAAAATACAAAATAAACTTAAAAAATACAAAATACAAAAAATACAAAGTACAAAAAAATACAAAATACAAAAAAATACAAAATACAAAAAAATACAAAAAAACAAAATAAACTTTAAAAAAATACAAAATACAAAAAATGCAAAGTACAAAAAAATACAAAGTACAAAAAAATACAAAATACAAAAAAATACAAAATAAACTACAAAATTAGCAGCTACACAATTGTATTATTGGTATATCATATTAACAGATAACTCTTGTTGGATCCATTCTTATTCTCATCCAAATTATTCAGCTTTCAAAGTGTATTGAAATCTACTCTTCTGTTTGAGAGAAGTTTTAAGACTTGAATGACTGCGCCTTTACTGGTTTGGCTCAGTGGATAAAGCATTGGCCTGTGGACTGAAGGGTCCCAGCTTCGATTCTGGTCAAGAGCATGTACCTTAGTTGCGGGCACATCCCCAGTGTGCAAGAGGCAGCTGATCGATGTCTCTCTCTCATCAATGTTTCTAACGATCCCTCTCCTCTCCTCTCTATAAAAAAATCAATAAAATATATTTTTTTAAAAAGACTTGAATGACAAATGAGGACAAAAATCCATTGGCTACCCTGCTCATACTTTCTTTGTTTGGACCATAGTGGTTTTCATTATTGTCAGACACTGAGAACTGATATTCATAATCCCCTTTTATAAGAAACCAAAGTATGTTGATGTTGTTGAGACATGCAAGGTGTGAAGCGGAGCCGGCAATCATTTTCTGAATTGAGAAGTTTGCATGGTTAAATTTTGACAAGTCAACCACCTAGACTTTCTCTACCATTAAAAATACTAGTTTCCCTGCATTACAAATTACATGTGTACTCTGTTGAAAAGTACCAGGGCTCATTCTAATCTGCTTGAAATATATGTGATTAAAAGTCTGGACTTTGAAATATTTAAAATTTGGCTTCATGTCACAGAACTCCGAATACCTCTTTGATTACATATTGATGTTTTAAAGTAAATTCATTATGTGTTGTTTATATACACGAACATTTTGAATACAGTTTTCATATTCCATCATAAAAATATTTTACATAATTTTTGAATAATAGATGATGAACTGTGATCCCCTTCGTGCATAGTAAATGTTAAACGCTGCATTGTTTGCAGACCCTGAGCCGCAAGTGTTATTTGAGATGTTGCAAAATCCTGACCCCTTTAAAAGCCAAACAGCACCAAGGCAGGCCTTCCCTAGCAACTGTATTCATAATGGCAATCTCCGCCAGTCAGTCAAACTAAATAAACCATCAAGAATTCCAAGCTAGAAATGAGTTGTTGAGGGTTCCCGTTATCATGTCGGGACTGAGGTCACGGAGGAAACCGGAATGTTATTTTCACCAGTGCTGGCCTGCCAGTTAGTGCTAGAATTAGATTTTAGTGAAGGTGAACTTCACCATTGCTGATACTGGCAGAAATGCACTCAAAACCCTTGTAAGGGCATCAGAAAGGTTTGTGGATTACAGGGAGGTGAATCCACCCCCTCTCCTGCTTCTCTGTTCCTTGTCTTGAGTGTCTCCTGTTGATCTAGAAAAACCACTGCTGTATCCTGGGGATTATGATCCACAATTTGTCTGCCAACGCTGGGAATCAAAAGAAAATGTCCTGGGTGCAGGCTGTCAGCTCACTCAAGAGGCATAAGCCCCAATGCACACTGGTTAAGCAGGACAATCCTTAGCAAGATATTATTTAAAACAAGATGCTCCAAAGATGATGCTCTTTACTTTTGTAGTGTAGCTGTTCTATTTTATTTTAATGGGAACGTTTACAAGATATTACTGTTAACCACATTATGGATCAATAAAGTGTCTTAGTAGGTAAAAAGGCATGCAGTGCAGCCTCTACTAGTAAAACTATTTCCCAGCACAGGATCCCTGCATCTCAGACCTCTCTGCAGGTGGCATAAGACTTTGGGATGGAGAAATGGAAAGTATAAGCTTTCAGTATGTACACATACACTGAGACATAACTCTGCACCCAGACTCTTACTGTATTTCTTTTCCAACAACACCAAAAAAAAAAAAAAAAACAACAACAACAAAAAACCTAACTCAGTGTTTTTTATTTCATGTGTGTTGTTTTAACCATGGAAACTCAAAGGAAAATATAAAAATCTACCTTTATATAATGTTGTTTGTTGCAACAGAAATGTGTGGTACAGGTGCTATTATACAGCTGAGCTGGTGGTTTTTCATTACCTATAGAATATTTGGCTATGGAACAATGTAGCACACACAGCCAGTGTTTTGTTTTGCCACGGGAACTAATGCAATGATGGTATTTAAAGTCACTATCATGTCCACAGAAATAGTTTCACATTTCACTTCTATAAGATCATCTGTGAAGCCGTGAGTCAGATGCAAACAGCCTATATTTTCCTTGTATTCTAGACCAAGCCCAAGATATTATTGTTTTTGCAGAAGTAAGCCCTCACAAGGGGCCCTATGAATTCAGATTAATGATGGCCTTTTCTTGTAGCTATATTAGCTTTAGTCCTGCCTTCATACAACTAGCCTCAATGTATCATCAGAAATGCATTATTTATCACAGTTCCAGAAATTGCAAATGCTGTGAGCAAGATGGAGAATCCTTACTGACATATTTATGTAACAGAGAGAATTAGCACAATTAAGATGTATCTGGCACCAAATAAGAGTTCTTGAAAGCATGAGGCTGAAACTCTGAGAAGCAAGGCTTGGTGAGAAGCCATGATCTCTCCAGGCGGCTGAAATGTCAGACCAGAGAGGCAGGAGTTGGCGATAATAAGCCAACATAGGCTTGACAAGTTATAATATTTTATATTCTTATTTTAAGACAATATTTCAGAATTATTTATTACTTTCTATTGAGCTTTGTGGGAATAACCTTTGTCCTGGATTTTGAGCACTAACAG
>PVJC01047581.1:0-12854 GCA_004026665.1 Murina feae
CCCCCTGCCAGCCTGGTCACCCTACACAGCCTGATGCTCATTTGTTTAGTTGTCCCTCACTAACCACCCTGCTGGCCTGGTTGCCCCACTCAGTCTGTTCAGTTGTCTGTTTATTTGTGTCCAATGTGATGGCCCCAGGCTCTTTATATATGTAGATGACTTTTGATGTATGTATGATGACATGTATCTACCTTTGTAGTATTAGGGTAGTTTCACTGCCCTAAAAATCTATGTGCCCTGCCTACTCATCTTTTCTACCTCTTAACCTCTGGCAACCACTGATCATTTTACTGCCTCCATAGTTTTACCTTTTCATGTTTATTTTCCCCCTTAGGTTATACACACCTGTTTTAATAGATGTCCTTAACAAATCTCCCTTCCTATTAATTTGCCACAGAGAAGGTTATATTTTCTGATGTGCAATATGATTACCTTGGTGTCATGCTTAAATGACCTCTCATTGCCTCCAGGGTGAAGTCCCTGTTACTTAGTGAGCCAAAGGCCTTTGATATCTGGCCCTTGCTTACTTGTTTTCCTTCACTTTGTGCAAGTTACCACCAAGCATATTATATTTCTACATACTGAATAACTTCTATTATAGGGATATTAGGACAAAGTGTGGGAAGGGCAAGGATAAGACAAAAGCCAGGACCTAGGCCCATTCAGGGCACTTAATTCTCACTGGAGTTGCCTCTGGGCGAGTCCTTGGGATACCAGTATACTTTCACTTGAATAAAGCTTTGGCACTTGCTGCAATTCCAATTTCTCCTGTTTAAATCTTCCTCTGGGAGACAAGAACCTGTCTTGCTGATCCTCAGCACTGCCCACAATAACATTTACACTATTATTTCTTGATTAAAAAAACCATAGTAAATTAAGATTTATTGTTTAGTGATTCATGCTCACCTCTAAGCACATACATACAGAGTGCCCCCAAAAATGTATACATACTTTAACAGCTGATAGCTTAAATGAAATGTATTCTAATTATTCAAAGTGTGTGTATAAATACACACACACATTTATGTTCCTCTTATTTTGCAATACTTATGTCATAATATTTGATTAACATTTAAATCGTAACAGCTATGATGTAGTTTAGGTAACAGACATTGTTTTCTTGGATTATCAGCTTCATTTTCAACCTAATTTACCACTAATTGCCTCAATTTCTGAAAGCAGTTTTGAATAACATTCTCCATACTGTCACACACATCTATTTCCTTGATATTCCTCACTTCCTGTTCTAATCTTGGCTGGCTGCTCCTGCCAGCTCTCATCCTGCAGAGTCCCTTTTCCTCACTTCTGGTTCAGATCTCCTCAACTCCTGCTTGTGCACCCCGCCATTTTGGTGCAGCTCACCTCAAATAGTAACCTGAGCAAGAGTCATTGGGAGGTATGTCTGTCCATCTGTGTGTCCCGAAGTGTCAGTTATCCGTCCTAGCATTCTTTTAGTAATTTGGTCAGTGAAATAATTATTATCATTTTTTCTCTTGAACAAAACATCCTTTCAGAGTCTTTCAGCTTCTATTGTCAGTTGATGCTTTTCTCGTTCTTTTTTTAAAATTTTTTTTGTACAGCAACTTCTACTTCCCTGTTTTATTTTTAAAATTTATGACCTTGTTTGATTCCTTTCTTCTCTAAAGTTTCACAATGTGCTTTGGTGTGGTCTTTCTTCATTTGTTTTACTGGGGCCTAGCCAGCAAGCACTTTCAATGTGAAAGATAGTATCCTTCATTTCTGAGAAAGATTTTTTTCTAATAACACTGATTTCTTAGTTTCTTCTACTGTAATTTAATTTGTTTTCTCTAATTTTTATTAGCGTGATACAAACCTTTATTGGCCTCCACTTTTGTTTTTTCTTTCCTCTAGTTTTTATTTTATGTATGTATGTATGTATGTATGTATGTATTTATTTATTTATTTTGTTAATCTTAACCCAAGGAAATTTTCATTGACATTTTAGAGAGAGTGAAAGGGAAAGAGGGGGGGGAGAGAGAGAGAGAGAGAGAGAGAGAGAGAGAGAGAGAGAGAGAGAGATATTAATGTGAGAGAGACACGTCGATTGGTTGCCTCCCACACTCGCCCTGACCAAGGCCAGGGACTGAATTTGAAACCCAGGTACCTGCCCTTGACCAGAAATGAACCTGCCACCCTTCAATGCACAGGTTTATGCTCTACTCCCTGAGCTATGCTTGCCATGGCCAGTGGCCAGTGGCCAGTTTTTATTTTTTTTATTAGTCCTTTAATTTTCTGAGTATTGTCAATGTCTTATTTTCTCAGCAACTGATTCAAATTATTCTTACCACTCCTGTTACTTTTCTTGCTATTGCACTTTCAGTTTTTAATACATCTTTCTCCCCACAATATTTCATTTATTTTTATAATAGCTCTTTGCATATGTGAACTTTTTTTTTTGCTTACAGGACATCATTTGTAGTACTGCTTTAATTTTTGGGGGGAACCTCTATAGGATTACTCATAATGATTATATCAATTTGCATTTCCACTGAGACTGTGCAAGGGTTCACTTTTCTTCACATCCTCTCCAACTTGTGTTCTCACCACACACCACAAATAGTGATTATGTGAGGTGATGGATATGTTAATTAGCTTGATTATGATAATTATTACATAGGTATATTTATGTCAAAGTACATATATATAATCATTTATACCTCAATAAGCTAGACAAAATAAAAAATAAAAAAAATTAAAAAGATATGGTTGAGATGAGATTACATCAGAATTTCATAATTGCCCTAATCATGGGTTTAATAATGATTCTCTTATGGCTTTTTTACTTTAAGTATTAAAATTATGTTGGGTTTTTTGAGCATGAGTCCAGACATAGAAGTCAACAATTGAGATGCACTTTCTATTTTCTGTCACCTAGTAAATTCTGTCAAAACAACATGAGATTGTTTGCAGCTTTATTGATCTTTTCCTAGATTTTGACCTTGAGAGACCACTAATAGCTAAGTTGTTTGGTGTCACTAGAGACCAGGTAGAAAATGATGCCAAAAAGACCTTAATACACCCAGGGGATTCAAGGTCAATAGCAACAATCTCATGGCAGTCCACATAAATTTGAGAAGTCAACAATTTATTTTTAAATTGTACCTTCATGATTTCATAATTCTAGATTATATATATATATATATATATATATATATATATAATCTCAGTATATATAAATACATTTTTTCAAAACTGACAAAAATAAAAGAAAGTATATACTTTTATGTTTTTTCTATTCATTTTTGTAAGTTAAACTTGTTTCAACTAAATAATTCCACCCTTTAAATATTTATAAAGACAAGTAGCTCATAAGGTATTTTTATATTACATTTTTTATATAATTCTCCAAAAGTTAATTGGCCTGTAATAGAAATTATAGTATGTCAAGTCAACCAATTTAATGAATGTACATATGTATACAAGCACAACCAGACAAAACTCCCTTGTTTTGTGGAGTCTTTATTGAATCTCCATTTTTCATTTTATGACCATACTTGACAATTAGTGTCACCTGTTTTTAAACTTCCAAAAGCCCAGATTTCATGGCTCAACGTCACAGTGCCTTTATGACCCATGCATTTGTACACTGATGAACATGAAATATGTTTTTCCATGAAAGTTTTGAAATTGTGCAGGGTTCCTATTTAGCCGAATGTCCTTGTTAGTTCCTAAATATTCATTTTTCATTGTCAATTCAAACGTCTACTTTGTTTAATTTTAAAACATGCACATTTACTCAATCAGCAAAACGGCATCTCTGCACTTGTTTATTGCAGCTGAATATGATTTCAAAGCCTCTAGTGTCCATTTACTGTCAAAAGCTGACATCTGAGAAATAAGGATACACATTCACTCTGTTCCTACGCATCAGTGCGTATCATGTGTTAACAGGGACAATTTCATTTTACAAAGAGAGCTGTAACACACAGAATCAGACCCTCTTGGATCAAAACCTTGGAAATATCACCTTTCATAATCACTTCATGTAATTCTCATGCATGCTAAATTCTGGAAATTTCTGCCTTGGGTAATCCAAATTCCGTCCTTAGATCAAATTAGATGATGAGAAAGTTGTGCACTGGGATTGCTCTCTTTAGCCTCTGCATACTTCTGCTGTGCTGAATACAGACAATTTGACAACACATCACCTGCTTCTATTGGAAGAAGTCAGGACAGCCTTGTGAAACGCCCCGTTATAATCAACCTGGGGATGTTACGTCTGGCACAGACACGCAGTTCCTAGGAAAATATTTCTTTTAGGTCTCATAAGATTTAAGAGGCCTTTACTAATATACATTTTAGATTCGGTGCATAATATTTAATCATTCATACCAAAAGACCCTTTTCTAAATACATGTTGTGGTCAGGCACCGTGTTAAGTGAAATGTGAAATTCTTAACATTATTACGCACTATGATTAGAATGCACAATAACTGATTCCGTCCAGCCTTTCTCTCAGTACTGCTCATCTCACATTGGGTCAATGGGGTTTTGATGTGTCACTACAAACTGGAATTTTTTTTCAATACAGAGGTGCAGCAAACTATTAGAAAACTACATTTTTAGCCTTATGTTGAAACTATAAGCATTACGTTATAAGTAGGAATGGGCATTTCATTGAAACATTTTCACAGCATTATGTGGTTTTCTGCATATCCAACACAGTTACACAGACACACATTGATTAAATTAGGTGTGTGGGTTTTTGTTTTTTGTTTTCACTTTAGCCACTGCTGGTGTGGCTATTTAAGAGTCTGATTTTCAAGGCAATATAAATCAGATCTGGTGAAGTTGTTTTTATCTATCTATAATGTCTGCAAGTACATAAGGGCATATGCACTCTCAAATGCACATGCATAAATGTTTTTATACTTATTTTTCAAACCTGCATAATGTCCATTTCAAGCATAAAGTGTAAGTCAGATCTCATTGTGTGGGAGAAGACAAATTCCAATCTTGGGTGGTGACTCTAGGACCAAATAAAGCCTAAATATATGATGACGGAAGGCTATCTGAGTTTGGGTGATAAACACAATGCAATATACAGATGATATATCATAGAATTGCACACTTGAAATCTATATACTTTATTAATCAATGTCATCCCAATAAATTTAATAAAAAAGTACAGTGTGGTTAAGAATTAATATCCCTTATTGGGTAATTCATTTCATGTATTTTGAATTGAAACTGAGTTTCTCTTAGCATATTTCTTTTTGGAAGTCTAAAATGCTAACTCTTTTTCACTTTTGGCAGATGTAGGTAGAGCATAGGAGGTTTTGTCTCGGTGCAGAGGCTGATGCATGCTGTGAGCTTACTCCAGTAGTTCAGATCTTCCTGGCACACCAGGAAGATGGCAACGCCCGCCTGAGCCCCTCCCAGAGCCACCTACACAGTACCCTGACCTTTCATTGGCTCCCCTGAGATGGTGTTCTATGATTGGCCACCTCCACTATAAATAGGGCTGCATTTCCTCAATAAAGTTAGACCTGCGTCCCAGAACCTGGTCTCCAGAGTTGTGCATGCAAGCGTCCTAGCACTAGGGGCTCTGCCGTCCTCACCCCGGGAAATCCCCTGCTTCATATGGCACCTAACGTGGGGTACCCAGCACGTCGGACCAGGTGAGTGACCCTCTGCAATATGGGCAATATTCCCCCCGAAGCACGCGCCCCTCAAGCGCGAGCTCTCCACGCCATTTGCAGAGTAGGCTAGTTAAGAAAAGAAAGAAGAAAAAAAGAAAAACTTCAGATGCTGTGGGAGTGCTTTTTACACTTTAATCCCTGGTTTTCAGAAGCCTCAGACCCAGGCACTTGGGAGAAAGTACTTAAGCGTATAAGGAAAAACATTTCCGCTTTCTCTAACGCCCACCATTTTGGCCCTCCTCTCATGTCTCTCTGGAGTCACCCCTGAACCATCTCTGCCAGTACCTGTGGCCCTTGCGGCCTCAGTGGAGGCAGGTCCCCTCCCCCAGTACTCATCACCAGAGCCCTCTGCTCCCCTGATGCATGGGAGTTGTTTTTAAAGAGCCTCCTGACAAGAGTGAAACTAAGCAGTCTACTGCCGAGTCCGAGCCTTTGGGGGAGGGAAAGAAGGCACCCCCTCAAGCCTTCCCAGTAAACAACAACCCCACAGCCACTCAACCACAAGCCTGGCTTCCGCCTAACCAAAAGGAGTTATTAGCCATTAGGAAAGCAGTACAGGAAGATGGTCTCTCAGGCCCATATACTCAACAACTATTAGACAATTTTAGCATTAATCTCAATTGTCCCTATGACTGGAAATGTTTGGCCAGAACCATCTTACCTCCTGGAGACTTGATCCAGTGGAAAGCACTGTTTTACCAGCAGGCTAAAGCACTGTTTTACCAACAGGCTAAGCTTCTCGCGGACCGCAACCATGCTTCCGGAAGTGGTAATACACCTAACTTAAAGGCGGAGGTGGAGGCACTTCAATGGGAAGGTCAATATGCCCCCCAGCTGCTCAAGCCCAGGGCCAGCCTAGGTATTTTGACCAGGTCCACCTCTGTGCTATGCATGCGTTCGCCCAAATTAATCCCAAAGGGAAGCCAGCCCAATTGTCCAAATTAGTCCAAGGATTGAATGAAGGCTTCTCAGAGTTCTTATACAGAGTACAGGAGGCTGTTGACCGAAAGGTTACTCATTCTCAGGCAGCTGATGCCCTCACTCGAGAATTAGCATGGGAAGGAGCTAATGCACAGTGTAGACAGGCCATAGCACCAGTAAAGTCCAGAAATATTGATGATTGGGTTCTTGCATGTGCGATGTCAGCAGTAGACCTGCAGCAGCTTTAGCTGCTGCGCTCCCAGAACACGTGAATCTAAGAGTAAGAGCTGATGCCCCAAAAGGGGGCATGTTTTGAGTGAAGGGGGTGTGGCCACGTCACCACAAAAAAAAGGGAGGGGAGGGGGAGAAGGAAAAAAAAACAACCTCCCTCTGAGAAGGAAAAAAACAACCTCCCCTCGGTGTAGAAAGGGCTTTTCACTGGCGACGGGACTGCCGCTCCAATAAAGGTAAGGAAGGCAATACTCTACCGCCTTTAAACGAGAAGGGGGCAGCTCTCAGCCCCGCAAGTAAGAGAGCTTAAAATCCAAATACAAAAAGAGAAAGAGGGGATAATAGGAAGTAACCCACATACTATACTAACACAGGCTTTAACCACATTAAACTTTTTTCATTTTGGTAATAATGGTCTCCCTCCAATATACAAGCACTGGGGAGATCTTCGGAATCTTCCAACGCCCCTTCCCCTGGTCCGATGGCGGGATCCCCTTTCAAGAATATGGAAGGGCCCTGATCCACTATTAACCCAGGGGAGAGGTTTTGCTTGTATCATCCTAGAAGGCTAGAGACACCCCCTCTGGATTCCAGTGAGAGACATCAAGCCACACACCTTAACAGATGAGTCAGAGGTCAGTCACCCCACCAGTGGCGGAGATGGAAGATCTCTCACTTGAAGAAGAGACACGGCACCGCCGGAGGAGACATCCCCGAGGCAGAAGGGCGATATCAAGGCACTATAAGAGCAGACGGCACGAATGGCACCGGAGGAGAATCCTTCAGCAGGGACTCTATTCTTATTAATGTGTGCTATCATCACTGCCAACAGTACAGGAGCACACGGATAGACTCTATGGACTATGGTGCCACACCCTGGAGTCTTAATGCCTGTGGGGACCAATAGTCTCCAATTCCCTGTCACCCGAGCCTCTAACTGTTTGGTGGGGCTCCCTGGCGATAGGGCCAGACACAGTGAGGTTTCTTGGAATAGAACCTTATTCTGTGATCCTTTCAACCACCAGGTATTAAAATGGTCAACTACTCTTAACACCTCAGAGGGCAGCTGGGAGGGCAATGTTACTAAACAGACCAGTAAGTCCACCCAGTATTTCTTTCAACCTTGCTTTAGGCTCCCTTTTCATTTTCTCATAAGCAATGAGAGCTCTTTTGATTGTACCACTGCAAAAAATGTATCTTACTTTGGGTTTCAGCCACCTCACTTGGCTAAACCCCGCTAACCTATTCATTTGGGCTACCCTAGCTGGTATAGCATTCTTCCTTTTTCGTTGTATGTTCACCATGATAGCCCAAATAAAGGCACAGCAGCTCATGATAATACACATCCAACGGGTGCTAATAAAAGGAAGGGGGAGATGTAGGTAGAGCACAGGAGGTTTTGTCTTGGTGCAGAGGCTGATGCATGCTGTGAGCTTACTCCAGTAGTTCAGATCTTTCTGGCACACCAGGAAGATGTCAATGCCCACCTGAACCCCTCCCAGAGCTGCCTACACAGTACCCTGACCTTTCATTGGCTCCCCTAAGATGGTGTTCCATGATTGGCCACCTCCACTATAAATAGAGCTGCATTTCCTCAATAAAGTTAGACCTGCGTCCCAGAACCTGGTCTCCGGAGTTGTGCATGCAAGCGTCCTAGCACTAGGGGCTCTGCTGTCCTCACCCCTGGGAAATCCCCTGCTTCAGGCAAATCTATTATTTTCTACTTTATGAGAATTTTAAAAAAAGATTCTGATGTTTAGCTATCATCTTGAGATAAAACTTGAACATGATCACTCCATAGATATAGTGTCAGGAAAAAATTACATATGCTCACTTATGACAGTCTATCTCTCTTTGTTTCAAATATATAAATATGTATTTATATATTTTTTAGATAAAGTTTATTTACTTAAAAACAGGCACTAGTCATTTAGAACTTTCACATTGTGATAAGAGAAAAAATCTCCTGTGGTTTCTAAAGAAGAATATCCTAAGGTGCTTTGATTAATCCTTTTCTGGAAGACATAAGCAAAAAAATAAAAAGCCCTAAGACACACATAGATTTCAGAGTTATAGCATAAGTACTGCTTCTTTGTAGACCTTTTGTTAGATATTATCACCTAAGGAAAATATAAACCACTGCTCTCTTACAGAATACATTTGGAATGTTTGCCTTGAATATAAAAATAATTTTGGTCTTATGAACTCAGATTCTCTAAGGGCATCACTTGCATTTCTTTCGAATTAGGTACAACTTGTGCAGAGGTTAGTATTTTATACTTTAACATGGAAATAACATGCAATACAATGTTAACACTTAAGTGTCAGATAAGTAAGGAAAAGTTTCAATTTAATTACCTGGCTTTTGTAGGTCCCGTCTTTTTCTTAAGCGCTGACATAATTTGCTTATACTTGACATCGATATTCTCTCTCTCTCTCTCTCTCTCTCTCTCTCTCTCTCTCTCTCTCTCGATATTCTAGGCTGCACTGAGTATATATTACTCTAGTGATTAGAATAGATTTTAATGTTCTTGTAAAAGACTTTGCTTAATCAACCTTTGTGGGTTTGACAAGGTTCACAGGTCCTGGACTATTTAATTCTGGACCATTTCCTTTTCCAGACAACAGGGAAGTAATGCCTGCCAATGTAGCAGAAGACCCCACTGATTTACTCAAGGTTTCTTCTACCAGCTACTGAGCATATTTAACATGTCTTACACCGCAATGGTCGCCAACACGAGTAACAGAGGGTTCCTGCTGTGTTAAAGGAGTCTGAAGTCTAGGAGGCTGCACTGGGACTGCTGGGGACTTCGCAAATATTCATTATCCCTGCTTGCTTATTCAAAGAGCCCTGATTTTATTCAGGACAACGGTGTTTTAAGGTAAAATGCTGTATTTCTCATCCTTGTCTGTAGCTAGAAATGACCAATTTGCTGTAAGAAAAAGTCATAGGGCCTGAAATATAGGAAACGTCTTTAAGAAGCAGACTTGACAGCTTCTTTCTGCTTCCTGCTCTTTCCCTTCCTCCTACATGGACTGTAGGACTTGAAAACATATTACAGCACCCATTTTGTTACCTTAATGATGAAAGGCATATTATAAGAACAGCGGAACGGAAAGAAACAATGACTTGTGTATACATTGCATACGCACTGGAATGACGACCTGTGGACTTTTTTCATGTGAACAAATAAACCCTGAATTTGTTTAAGACACCACAGCAGGTCTTTGTTACTTGCAGTCAATGTGATTTCTAAGGAACACCGTGGTTAAAATGTAAACAGGTACATTACAATGGAGCACACATACTACTACTCTCAATGTGCAAAGTGTATTCATTGCATTTATCCCCACCACAATGCACATTACACAGGATAAATGGGGATTAGTTATTTACTCTAAAAATACTTTTATTGACTTGTTTGAAAGAGAGAGAGAAATGCCAATATAAGAAGGAAGTATCAACCTGCTGCCTCCTGCGTGCCCCTGGGGATCAGGCCTGCAACCTGGACAATGCCTGACCTGCCAGGACAACACCCAGCAACAGAGCCTCACTGGCCAGAGCAGTTGTCTTTATTTATTTGATTTATTATTTATTATCTGTATTTACCTACTGTACCCCTCCCCTCTAGAGCAAATGTCCGGCAAGAGAGTAGAAATTTAGTTTTGTTTGCTAAAACATCTCCAATACCTAGAACAATGCTTGGTATATAGCCAACATTAAGGAAATATTTGTCCAATGAATTAATATGTAACTACATGGACAGGATGGTTGGATAAGCACATGGAGCTTACTCAAAAGATATCACTTTTATCTGGCAGGGGCGTAAATGATATCAGAGAAAGGTCCGTTTGTGCTTAGGTAATCAATTTTGGTCAGATAAGCTTTCTGGCTGCTGAATAAATGTTTCCCTGTTTTTCACACTAAGAATAATGCTTTATTGGATTATTTTATAAATCAATGAATAAATTGAAAAATAACCAAAACTCTGCCATAGTTTTACCCTGTAAGTCGCTTAGCAGTTAGTTTTGGCAAAGTAATTGTCAAGTGGTACTAGGAAAGTGTAACTACATGTAAGTGTATCTATTACACAAATTATTTTAACCCCTATAAAATATTTATTAAATATTCTTTCATATGTAACTACCGTATTTTCTGGCGTATAAGATGACTGGGCGTATAAGACAACCCCCAACTTTTGAGGAGATTTTCCTGGGTTAAAAAGTCCAGACGGAGACCGTATGCATCACAACAAGGAGCCGACTGGAGACACTTGTGGTCTCCGTCCGGCTCCATTGATGATCCCTGACTTTTGAGAAGATTTTCCTGGGTTAAAAAGTCATTTTATATGCCGGAAAAATACGGTAAGCATATTTGTCATTATTTATTTATTTAGCATTCTTAATAATACCTTTATTATACAATTTTCTACATTTATATACATTACCAGTGGCCTGGTGCACAAAATTTGTGCACAGAGGGAGGGGTGTCCCTCAGCTCTGCCTGCACCCTCTCCAATCTGGGACCCCTCAGGGGATGTCCAAATGCCCGGTTTAGGCCCGATATCTTAACCGGCAGTCAGACATTCCTCTCGCAATCTGGGACCACTGGTTCCTAACCGCTCACCTGCCTGCCTGCCTGATAGCCCCTAACCACTCTGCCTGCCAGCCTGATCATTCCCAACTGCCCCCCACTGCTGGCCTGCTTGCCCCCAACTCCCCTTCCCCCCTGCTGGCCTGATCACCCCTAACCATTTCTGCCTTGTCCCTGCCACCATGCTTTGTCTGGAAGAATGTCATGAAGGTCCCTTAGAAGGGCTCCCAGTCCAATTAGCATATTACCCTTTTATTAGTATAGATGGTGTATTAGTTACCAAAAAAGACAGAAAGAATATTACTTGCCTGGTACATTGAGAACAATGTTATATCAGTGAATGGAAGTTATATAAATTCTGCTATTCATGTAGAAAAGTATATAAGAACACTTGTAATAAAGAGGTTTCTTAGAATACTACTTGTTTACCACCATAACAGTGTTATATTAGTCACTCATTCATTATTAAAGAATCAATATTATCTTCTAACTCTAAGTGCTTAAAAGTAGTGCCAGTCATATACTGCAAGACCCTCTTTTAGTTCATTTCTATTTGAATCCTACATTAAGCTACTGGTCAGACATTTTCTTTTGCAGGCTGATGTCGCTTAAACAGTTCTATCTGTAGCAATTTACTAAAATCTCTACACTTGTTCTTGAGTCCCATTTCATGAGGATAATCCTAAGGACTGCATCACTGTGGTTCCTATTGTTGCTATGGGATAGTTCTCCCATGGCTGTTACAACTAATCTAGTCACTTCCTATCATCACATCTGCCCATGGTACTGCTTTCCCAACTAAGGGAAACCTGTTTGAGTTTTCTAAGGAAGCAATAACTATTTAACCTGTTAAAGGAAAGAAGGAAAGAATCTTCTTCTTATTTTTTTTTAAATATATTTTATTAATTTTTCACAGAGAGAAAGGGAGAGGGATAGAGAGTTAGAAACATGGATGAGAGAGAATCATCCTTCAGCTGCCTCCTGATTACTCCCAACTGGGGATCAAGCCTACAACAAGGCAAGCATCTTGTCCCAGCTGCGGAGAGCCTCTGGGCCATGGAGAGTCTCTGGGCAGCAGGCACAGAGTGGACAGGTCCCATAGAGAGCAGAGAACCATGGGGTGTGGGCCTAAGCTCCCAGATTGGAGAGGGTGCAGGTCGGGCTGAGGGACCTTCCCCGTGCATGAATTTCATGCACCAGGCCTCTAGTAATCTAAACTAATAAAAGCGAAATATTAAAATTAACCGTTTCTCCGAGACAGGGTAAGCCACACCCACCAGCCAATCAGAGCGGCTGTATGCAAATTAGCCCAGCCAACATGGCGGCCGCCACTCACGGACCTGAGTAAACAGCCCTTTCCATTGCGGCAGGAGCGAAAGTGAAGCTGAGCCCCTCAGCTCAGCTCCGATTAAACTGCCTCTAGCGAAACACAGCTTTTTGAAACA
>PVJC01047582.1:0-12842 GCA_004026665.1 Murina feae
CCTTTGTATAGGGGATTAGTCATTCCTAAATTGAAAGTAATTTAGAATATAGCACTAGCACCTCTTTCTATAAATGGAAAAACTGAGGTCCATGAAAGTCAATGACTGCTATATTTCCTGAAATCTTCATTAATTATAGACAGACCTATTGGAATCAGTTGCATATCTATGAAACAGGAAGAAAGTATTAACCCTGTCTAGCTTTCATGCTAAGCCTTAATGAAAGAATTTTTTTTGTTGTTTGTTTGTGTTTTTTTTTTGGTAAAGTGGGAATTTTTGGGGTTGAAATAGGAAGGTTTAGGAAATTTTAAAAATTAAGGGGTCCATGGGAAAAACACCAACACAGGGCTACAGAGTTGCAAAAGGGTACAATTTCCATAAGATGAGGGAGCAGGGAGCAGCAGAAGTTACATTTCCATAAGACAAGTGTGCAAGGAGAAGTTATATATTTCCTCAAGACAAGGGAGCTGGGAGTAGCAAAAGTTATACATTTACAGAATAAAGGGAAGGAGGAAGAAATCCCAGAGGGAATAGTAGAATAATGAGGGAGAACAGCCTCATGTGTCCCATGTGAGCTTCAACCTTTAAGCTCAGGAGTTGCTATAATATCCAAATCAGAAGGGGATAGTGACCAATCAGAGGGGATATCAAGGCACAAAGATCTGTAGTCTTTATAAACCTTAGGGAAAAGGGACCCAGTGGGACTCTTCCCCCTCCCCACCTGGGAGTCTGTGCTCCTTTCTCAATAAATTTCCACCTTTGCTATACCATCTTCCATCAGTGGTTTCATTCTTCGACTTATTGTGCCCAGATTTCAAAATCCCCAAAGTCCACCAGGGAGCCAAACCAAGTCCCATGCAAAAGCAAAGAGCCTTTATTCGAGCTAGCTCGAGCACAGTCTCCCACACTCACCGACACAGCGGCAGGACGGACTGAGAGAGAGAGCCAGGAGAGAACAAAGAATTTATAGGGGGGTCTGGGTTGTGGGCAGGGGGAGCGCTCGTGGCCCACGGTGATTGGTCAGGGGGTCAGGTCAGGGGTCTGGTTACACAGGGGAACTTAGGTCAGTTGCCTAATTTGGACTGAGTCCACTTCTCTGCGTTCTCATTGGCAGGTTTGGGCAACTGTTACATTCATGCGGCTTTTTCTCAGAAAGAGGTCAGGCAGGATACATAGTTACACAAGATGGAGGATACAGAACAAAGGAGCAATTAACAAAGGAACAGTTTGGAGTCCATCTTGCACTGCCCTTTCAGACTCCGACCGACGAACAAAGAGCCTGGGACAAGCCATCCTGCCCAGGAGAACACCATGTGCCCCAGTCACAAATTCCCATAGTATTAATACTTTTTCAAAAATAGCTTATGGGGCCCTAACCAGTTTGGCTCAGTGGATAGAGCATCAGCCTGCGGATTCAAGGGTCCCAGGTTCGATTCCGGTCAAGGGCATGCACCTTGGTTGCGGGCACATCCCCAGTGGGGAGTGTGCAGGAGGCAGCTGATCGATGTTTCTCTCTCTTTGATGTTTCTAACTCTCTATCCCTCTCCCTTCCTCTCTGTAAAAAATCAATAAAATATGTTTTTAAAAAATAGCTTATGGGTCCTGGAGAGTAGACCTCTTTTTCTTCTGTAGAGAGAACTTATTTCCTTTATGTCACTGCATAATCCTTCAGGAGAGAGATTGTCTCTTACTTCCCTTTTCAGTGCTAGAATGTGTGAGTGAATGAATGAATGAGGTTTACATAAATGAGATAGAATGACCTTAAATAATAAAGCCTTAATAAATATCAGGTTTTTGAAAATTGTGTTTTTCAACATGAGATGCCACTTACTGTCCTGCATCTAACCCTTGCAAGAAAATTTAAACATTAGAAAACTTCTCTTAGTAACACCAAATTATTTTCTCATCATGAAAGCTTTGATATAACTAAGACCAGAATTCATATGAAACTAACTTTGCTTTTAAACCTAGACCATATTTGAGATTTTTTCATGTACCTAGGTGCATGCAACTTAATGTAATTTATTGCACTGCATACAATTAGGGATAAACTGATGCCCTATTAAACTGTAAACTTTTTGAAGTTTATTGAAACAATATGGACTTTAGATAAAAGAACTTAGCAATCTATAACACAGAGACATAAGCAGAAACACACTCCATCACCACAAAATATTGAATTCACAAGTTTGTATCTGTATTAGAATATTAACTAATGAACAACTTCTTGTCCCATTGTCTTGTTTAGTGTTTGAATGACATTCTAGTTAACATCATGCAGCATCACTATGCAAATAAATTACAGCATCATTGTACTTGTTCAGACTTGTCCTTTCCTATTAATAAGAAGTTAACATTTTCTTTTAATCCCAGAAGTTAGAAGCAATACCTTGAACCACGCATACACTCCTAAAAGGAAAAAGGAGTAAAGGATATTTTAACAGTGACTGAATCAGATAGCGTTTACAAAATTACAGGGAATGTGAATTCTAAAGAGGAAGATAATTGTACAAGCATATTGCATAGAATACATAAGTGGAGCCCTGGAGGTCAAAACGTAGAAGCAAACCAATTAAGCTAAGTATCCACTAAATTGTTTTTCATTGTCTAATTGAAAAGTGATCACAAGGAATCAGAAAGGTTTAAATTGAAAGGGCTTTTAGTTTAAATCTGTCCTTAAGCCAATGTTATTTAAATATGCTAACTAATGTATTCTGAAAGGAACTTTTCTGGAAATTCAAAATCCCACTTGGGTATATATCTGGATTCTTTCTGGGATTCTCTCATGGTTATTAAAGCATACTTTTCAGACTTTAGTTAAAGAAAGGAGCAAAATGACATCAAATGTGAACATAATTTATTTGGAAATCTTACCTTTATCGCTATATGTTCCAGTAAAATAAATTCATCCATTTATTCCCTGCTTTTGGTGAATAATTTGGATCATTTGAAGAAAACATGATGCATTGTCCTAAATAAATGTATTGTGTTCATTCATTGCTTTTAATGGATAATTTAGAACATTTAAGGAATCCTGAGTATACGCCTAGCCTAAATCGTACGGGATTGATAGCCTCCCGAGCTAAAAGACTTCACTTGCAACTAGTGCTGCTTATTCCTTCATTCCTGAAGTAATTTAAATTATATGTTGGTCCTGTATAATAATTTTACAGTTTAGGCATTGGAATGAAAAGAAAACTGTAAAGTTCTTATTAATAGGAAAGGACAAGTCTGAATATGTAAATGATGCTGTAATTTATTTGCATAGTTCTGCTACATGATGTTAAATAGAATGCCATTCAAACATTAAACAAGACGATAGAACCAGAAGTTGTTCGATCATTAGTGAATACACTAATATCAGATACAAATTTGTGAATTAAATATTTTGAGGTGATGCAGTGTGCTTCTGTTTATATAGTTCGCTAGGTTCTTTTATCTAAAGTCCATATAGTTTCCTCCAATTAAAAAAAAGAGAAAGAAACTTATTTTTCCAAGGACCTATTCCAGGTTTGCCCTTCTGTGCAATTATTTTTTTCCAGGCACCACAAAAGCCCTTGAAATGCAGACTTAGAAGATCAGGAGGCACCCTGCATGGCTTCATCGAAAGCAGCACGGGCTTGCTTGCCTGGCCTGGTTCATGGTTGAGTGTCAACCTATGAACCAGAGGTTCAATTCCCGGTCAGGGCACATGCCCAGATTGTGTAGCCCCAGTGTGAGGCGTGCAGGAGGCAGCCAATCAATCAATGATTTTCTCTTATCATTGATGTTTCCATCTCTCTTTCCCTCTCCCTTCCTCTCTGAAGTCAATAAAAATACACATTTTCAAAATCATGTGCTAAAACCCAGTTCAGTTCTTCTGAGGCCTAAATGCATTATTCAGCTACAACTTTCAAATTGGCTTTACAAAGACTATGCTATGAATGAATGGAACAAGACAGAGTGAACCCTGTTCAGCACAGCCAGGAGTGAACCTGAGGAGGGGAGGTGAAGGATTAAAGAAGACAGACAAGAGAAGACAGTTGGGGCTAGGTAGGTTCACTGGTGCTTGGATGAGGACACAGTGACACAGCCTATTTTATAGTCAGAGCACACAAAGCAAAATAAGGGTGAGGAGGAAGCTGGTCTTGCAAGTAATGTCAAGCCATAAAACTGAACAAAGCTCTGTCCTGCAGGAGGGCAGGGGGCTTTGTTCTGAGCCCAGGGCCTAGGAACACCTGGGGACAGGATAGATGAACAGAATACTCCCTTCAGGGCCTTGAGGGGAGGGAGTCTATTTGCAAATCAATGAACTCGAGGGGCAGTTATAAAGCAAGGTTCTTGCGTGCTACCCCCACTCTGGATTTGGGATCCCCCAGAGTCCGTGCGTGTTATTAAAACTGTGATTTCTCCACTTCTTCAAAGTGTCACTTAGTTTTTTGGTCTTTCTGCAACAAGGGAAGTGGCCAATATGTTTACAATGTTCTTGTGAGTTTTGCCTTATTTTGGCAATACTTGCTGCACCTCCCACAGCCCATTAGCTACCTAGGAAGGAACTAGGGCGGACTATAAGGTCAAGCTTACCTATGTTAGGATTGCTCTGCCCTCCAAGCTGGGTCTTGTTTCTGGTCCTGCCACAGGTTATTCCGAGGCCTGACTCTATAGCTGCTCCCTGCAACAGCGAAGAGTATTTTCTGTTGCACCAGTTCTCCCAGGGCCCAGATTCTTTGCAAGCTTGAGACCAGGCCAGCGAATGCTGCATTGTGAGGTGTCAGGCTGCAGACAGAGGATGAGCCTCTTAGGCCCTAAGCAAGGAAACTTACATCACATCCACACACCCTCCACAGATTGTGCTCTCTCAGTGTTTCTGAAATAAATTCCGCAAGGCCCTATTAAGAGTTTGCTTAATCAGAGAAAATATAAAAGCGTTTAATGGTTTGCAATTCTTCTGAAGTTGCAGAAACCAACAGCCAATTAGTGCTCAAACTCCTTTTTTCAGACGGGAAACAAATCTCTTTTTAATAGAAACTTTTCCTACTATTTCTTATTTCTTGGAAACACACTTTGCAACCCAAATCACAGTTAGAATACAATGAAACAGAATATGAAATGATATCTTTCTGCAAACTATCATCTTTTCTGGTTCATTTTCAAGATCTTTGATATTTACATATGACCTTTCCATTTTTATTAACAGTTTATTGGATTTTGTGCATTCTAGCCAGCAGAAGAGAAAGGTAATTTACAGAAAGATTTGACAGTTATACACAGAGCTATACACTCCAGTCCATTAACTTATTTCTCATGTACCCTTTAGTCAATTCTACCAAAACATCCATATAAGCTTATGCCTTTTTCCTTTATGTTAAAAAGCTCTCATTACAGAACTATAATCACATCTCTTTATGGTTTACAGAGGTTTATAGCTTTGACTTTTTTAAGGCACATAAGTAAAAGTCAAACATATTTGTGTTGTTTAGATTCTAGTAGATGTGAATGGATACAGATTTGACATGTTTTATTACTTGATTAATATATAATTATGGATTTGATGATGGCAATGTTGTTTTAATATATCTATCTTATATTAGTGGCTTATAATATTCTCTTGTAATTTATTGCATTGTCTAAAGCAATACACAATGTTATTCCATACTAACTATAAAAAATAATTTCTTAAAAATGATATTTGAGCCTTATACTTTGCTAAGATGTTTCTCAAAAATACATTCATTTTTGTAGCATCATAAAAACTTGAAGTTGATAGACTTTTGCATAAATATCAGTACAAAACTGAATTACAGAAAAGTGGGAATGTATATTATTTGCTTTTTGTACACAAAATATGTTTCTAATTAAATATTAACATTTAAATGCATAACATAACACTCTAAATGAATTTTTATACCATTATCTTCAGAGTTGTTTCTTTTTGAAAAACCAAACCAAACAAAACAAAACAAAACAAAGAGAAGCTGTAAAGTAAAAAAAGGTAAATAGAGCAGAAGAAAATATCCTTTTGATATTAATTTTGTTTCATCATTCCTAAAAACCATAACTTGGAGTGCATTTTCCAATACAACTGAAAACCAAATACTTATCACCTTCACTGTAGAAAACAAATAGAAAAACAAAAAAAGAAAAATTATTAAAATATAAAATAAATAAATGGAATTAAGTTATAATGTATACATAGTCTCAATTTATCTTCATATCCTTTGTAGATGGAAGAAATAATTGAAATATACTGGTGCAACTTGAAAATTAATAAGTAGTTCAATTAGGGCAAATTGAGCTATGTAAGCATGATACTAGGAATGTGAACATTGAAAAATTATTAGTGGTTATACCTTGTTGATAGATTTCCACAAGGTCCGTGAAGTAGATAAAAATGAAAGCATAAGTTAATAACTATTTCCCAGGAAGTCAGTTAAACTCTGGTCTTTCTGGAATTGTTGGGAAAACTGGTTAGTATGCATACACTTATCTGTACTTATAGAGTGGCAGAGGGGAAGCCAGTTAGACAGGCAGATTCCTGTGTTATGTATTAAACAGTAATGCCAGATGACCTTAGGAAACAGAAGCGAGAGACACATTTACTCAACAACAGTTTTTTCACTGTGTTTCATTTCTTTTATTTCTGCTTGGCCTCTTCAGAAAATGGAAAAGTTCCATAGTGCCATCTGGTGTGAATTAAGGGGACAGCTTCCTTTAAGCAGTGTCTACTAGAATCTTCCTCTAAAGCAGCAAACTCAGACTGTTACAAAAAGTAATTCTTGAACAATGAAAAACACCAATTTGATTATTACATATACGTTTATGTTCATGTTTACCTTATTAATTCTATGGATATTAAGTTGGAATTATTAGGATATGCATATGTATTAGTTGATTTTTATGCTTTTTACTATATATATATGCTAGTATATATAGTATATATATGTATACACACATATACACACACATACACACACAAACACACATATATATACACAAAACACTTATTATTGGTGCATTATCAAGCTTTCTCAACAGTTGCATTTAAATTGTCATTACTGCTATGCTAATTTGCAAATACAAAATTAATAATAGCGATCTCAAATTTTTTCTGCAATGTTTAGCATTGTATATAGGGTGGTTTGTGTGTGTGTGTGAGAGTATGTGAATATTTGAACTGGAAAAATCAGATGTAGACATTCATGAGATGCTATAGAATTATGAATATTGTGCTTTCTCCATTACACACCTCTTGTTCTATGTTCATGGTTTCCACTGAAGCCTAATTAAAAAAATTCTTCCTTAATAATTTTATTCTATGTTGAAGTTTTCCTTACTTTCTAACCTTTTATTCATTTACATTTTGTGTATTTTTCAAGAACTTTTGTCCTTTACTTGTCACTTATCTTTCATTGCCACCTTAGTCATTTGAAGGCCAATATTTTCCCTTTTGTATCTTTTGTTACTTCCTTATATGACTCACGCAAAAGTCCCAAATTATAAACTGAACGGAGGCTGGCAAACTCTAGAGGTTCCTTTTAAGACTGGAATCCGGATTTTTGTCTTTATTTAGATTCATGCAACTAGGAAGAAAGAGTTCCTATAGACTGAAAACTGACAAAATCACATTTAAAATATTTACAAAAAGCACTTTTTATCCAATTATTATATAGCTAAATATCTTTGCATGCAAACTATCTGAATTTCTATTACTCTTGGAGAAACTGTGCAGTAATCATTATCTACATGTCTTTGTGAGTGTGCGTGCATGTATGTGTGTGTGTTACACATTTCTAAGAAAAACAATTTTCAAGGAAGTTTACAAGGGGATGGAAATCACTTTTTAAAGGTCAGTATATCTTCTCAAAATTAACAAATCTTTGTGGAAAGGCTTTTTTCTGTTTAGTAACTCTTTAAAAATGGTCTGGACCCTGAAAGTAGCATTAATCACCATTTGAACTTTTCTTGAACACAGGAGTAAACCTCAACAACCCATTTTTACATTGCTTAGGTAAATTCTGAGACTGGGAGGATAACTGAATGATTCTCAAAACATTCACTCTCTATTAGTATTGTATAGAAACCTAATTAAATACTGAATACCCAAATGAACCAATGGTAACTGATTGAAATAAGATGATCCATAAGAGGGATAGATTTGGTTTGTTTTCTTTCTTAAAACATCCATGGATTCATTATGCAAACCAATTAGGAAACTCCAATTAGTAAATACCCCCAAATAAGTATTATATAATTATCTGTGATTTTGCAAAGAACTTGCAAATGTCAGTTAAGCCAAATAATGTGAGTTAGAAAAAAAGTAAGGAAAACCTATCTAAAAATACTGATTTCTAAATTATATCTTGAATTAAAAGTTGAATTGAGAGATATTGCAAAGAGGTCATGTTAAGGAAGGGGCGTAGTACAGGCTAAGGCCAGTAAGCAGAAGTATACATAGGATATTCAGTAAACCTTAGAAGAACTGTCTAATGATAGCACAGAGTTAATTTCAGCAGAACAGCACATGTGCTCACATGACAGTTCACACCGGACCCCTGAAGTGACTTGAAAAGAGGAGTGATCCATTGTATTTAAAAGTTCCTCGCTTCTGTGTATTTTTTGGTAAGGCGACAAACGCTGACCGAAAACATTCTGTCACCAAGTATTGCATTGAGAAACATGAAAAGAAAAACTTAAGACAGCACTGCTCACAGATGTGTGGTAGGAGAAAGCTGAATAGTGACTCCTAGCTAGAGATATATTTCTTGGCATTTGGAAGTGAGCTGTGGGGAGGAACCACAGACAATGGCCACGAGTGTTACAATAGGCTCACATATTAGAGCTGACAAATCTCTGTTAACATGTAGAGTTAAAGAGATATGATTGTATCCGTGTTAAGTCAGATCTGTCTTAGAAAACCAAACAGTGGAACAGTTATTTGAAGATGTTATGTGAATCATCAATTAATATTCACATTAGTACTTATTTAAAACCATCCAGATGTGTAAGTTGCAAGTTCTTGCCAAAGATGCTACTTTGGAAAATAATAAAAGGCATTCAAGGACATGAGTATTGGCAATGGTATTTTTCTGCTGAAATTAAATATAAAATAACTGTTTCTTTGTCTATGCCGATGCTGTTTTAGCACAAGGATTTTCTTTTCTTTTTATGAGTACAAGAAAATAACAAAGGCAGAGAGAAGTTATTGGTTCAAGGAAAGGCTCTGAGGCATTTGCATTTTGATACCACGGCCTAAAATTAAGACTATATGCTAATGAAGAGGATGTACCATAATTCACTTTAATGCAGAGCAGACTATAAAACTTTGTCTCCATATACAAAAAGTACTGAATAATGAGAAAAAGCAAGACTGGACGATGGTGCTGGCTCTGTGTTTATCATTGTATTCATGAAGTGAAAGTGCACCTTGTTAGCGGTGAGGATCTGAGTTAATATAAAAGATACTCATGATGCAGCACAAATGACATGCATATGTAATTAAAAAGCAAAATTCTGTTCTCTGTCTTATTTGGTTGATAACATATGTGTTCTTCAGGGAAACTCAATTCAAATATTTCCATGCAGTGCTATGTTTTCCATAGTTTCCTTCTGATTGGGCATATAAAGGTGACTGGTGGCAACTTCTGAATCCCAGAGGGCGTTGTACTGTATGTATAGAATGAGGGGGAGGCTCCAGAAATATTCCACATCAGCTTAGAATGTTAAAGCAGCAGAAATCACTTTAAGGGCCCGTTATACAGAGAACATAAGCTAACATGACAGGTGCCTAGAGAGGTTGGAAAACTTTAAACTTCTCACCGTTCTCCCCTGGTCTGTTTTCTGAAATCACTGAGCAATCATTTATATTCTTGGACTCCCTCAGCAAATGCTCGTGTATAATCAACCTAATTCCTGAGAACATTTTAAAGGCATGATGATACTGAATATTTTAAACTAGATCATAATACTATACTGTGTTGCAATGTTATAGCCCTTTTCATCTTAAATTCACGGGTCACTAAAATTCATTATTTAAAGATTAGAAGCCTCTGTCATAGATCAGCCTTTTATAAATGAGGATGTGCCATCATCTAGTCAAAGAAAGCTATTTAAATTTGCAGAACATTGCGAACCAAGAAGGAAGGAGTATTGGAACTTTTAGAAATTATCTCTGTCCCTCAAAATGTATTTACAATGGTTTTATCTATTAACACTTTTCCCTTCAAATAAAGATTGATTTCCAAACATTTGCAGCTTTGACTAGCAATGGCACCTGCTATCTTCCACATGGTCCGCCAGACCTCACTTCGTCACGGCTCCAGCCTCATCTTGTGCCACGCTTCCTGTACGTGTCCACTCCAGCCAGTGTGGGTGCCTTTACATTTCAGGATCATGCCATGCTTTGCCTCTGTATCAGATTTCCTTCCTGAAAAGCCAACTCCCAAGTTCTCCCTTATAAATCAGATCTGAATGTAAATATCAGTATCCTTCAAGAATCTTCTTTTGACCCTTCCCAAAGGTAGGCGCCCCTCTGAAATGCACGATTACTCTCAACTGTTCCTTGGAAAACCCAGGCACTCAGCCTGGGCCCGGGACTAACCTTTGGCACAGCAATTGAAGGAGAAATTCAGTTCTATTAATAGCAGATGTAGAAAGAAATCATTGATAACAGAGCTATCACAAAGACAAAAAAGTAACTGTGCTGTCTTTCCTCACTGCTTATTTTTGTGTCATGCTGGGGAGCTGAGGCAAAAGGGAATTTACAGTTGAGCAAAGCGTTTCAGAGTTTAAAAAAATAGGTGAGCCCAGAGCTGAGTATGTGCTTTGCAGCAAAGCCTATTGGGTCCTGTGTTGGTATTTGAGACCCCACTGGACCCATTTAATTTAATCTGTGAATATTCCACAAAGTTCACTCCACACTAGATATTGAGTCAACAATGGTGAAGACTTGTGCTGAGGTTTGTGATCATAACATTTCTTTTTTTCTGACTGATATTGCAACAGCTGGGGTTGTAGAATTTAGACAAATAAAAGTAAAACTATTCCTTTATTAATAAAGTTATTCAGTGAGTGCAGCTTTCACTCTGTTCAAGGGCACTTGCTAATAACTTCATCCACGAACGTGACGTATTTAGCCACCTGAACAAGGCAAATGGTCACACTCAAGGCAAGCCACAAGACTAGAAGTTGTACCACAAACCTTAAAAGGTAAAAAACAAAAAACAATGGGAATGCCCCCTTTTTCTGGGAAGACTAACACCTAAAATGGATTTAGGAGTTTTGAGTCACATACACCTATTTTCTCCCATACTTTTCAGTCAGAATTCCTTCCCAAGGGCCCAAAAAGCAAGGCCATCAAGAGTTAAATCTAGGAATCACTTCTTCATGAAAACATGAAGGAAATTGGTTTCAACTCATAATAGGAATATCCTTACTGGGTAGCTCACTAAACAGAAGACATGCAAATTCACACCTTATGTCTCATCTTAATTTCTTTATTGGTTCTACTATTTTATGGTTAATTATGTAGGGTTTAAAAAACAGTCTGTATTTACTTGAAATGTTCACCATTACATTCGTATTTAAAATGGAACACACTGAGTTAGAACTCATCAGTTCCATGTGAATTCCTTATTTTTCCTCACTATTACAAGGATTTTTAGAAGTAACTATATGCTCCCAATACATTTCTTACTAACCTTTACTCCCCATGAATTATATGATCAAATTCAGGCTCCAAGTTTAGTTCTTTTATATTGTTTTCACTACAGTTTATTTTTCCAGCTTCAAACTCCATGATGCTCTCAAAATTAACTAGTGTCTTTCTTTATTGTTTACATTCTCTCACAACAAGCTTTAAGTTAAAAAAGCACCTTTCTTTATATAACAGTTTTAATAAAGCCCTATATTGAATTATATACCAAATCCAGTCTCCTCACCTTCCTCAAAGTGTAGTTTATATTACCCCAAACCATCAGCTTCAAAATAATCTTATCTAAACTAATAAAAGCGAAATATTAAAATTAACCGTTTCTCCGAGACAGGGTAAGCCACGCCCACCAGCCAATCAGAGCGGCTGTATGCAAATTAGCCCAGCCAACATGGTGGCCACCACTCCCGGACCTGAGTAAACAGCCCTTTCCATTGCGGCAGAAGCGAAAGTGAAGCTGCGCCCCTCAGCTCAGCTCCGATTAAACTGCCTCTAGCAGTTTTGAAACATTGTAACAATCATAGAATCCTCCAGAGCTGAAGGAAAGAGCAGCTCCCGCCTAACCAGTAAAAGTAACAATTGTTTCATTATAGACGCTGCCAGGTGAAGCAGAGGAGGCTTCGTTAGTAGTTAGAAGGCCGCCTTAAAGGAACAGTGTATCAATTATAGAAGAAAACCCCAGGTCTTCAAGGAACAGTATCAATTATAGGAGAAAAAACTCCAGAACCTGTGTCCAGCCGGCCTTGCTGGGACGTTGGGTCAATGGGAGCTGTGGGCAGCCTTAGAGCCCCTCACCCAGGCTGGTCAGGCACGCCAACAGGTGGGCACCCCCTGAGGGGTCCCAGACTGCGAGAGGGCACAGGCCGGGCTGAGGGACCTCCGGAGTGCACAGAGCGGCTGCAGGGCGGGACAGCGCAGGACCCAGGACCCGTGATGGGAAAGAGGCGGCAGGGTTGGAGGGCACCGGGAAGCGGGTAAGAGGCGGCAGGGTCGGCAGCCTGCTTGGTGGCTGCCCAGGCCCTTTGCAGGGCATCGTGGAGCGAGAAAGCAAGGCTGCAGGGGCCGGGGTCCTGCTTGGCAGCTCCCCAGACCCCTTGGCGGCACCGGGAAGTGGGAAAGGAAGGCAGTAGGGGACGGGTGAGTGGGAAAGAGTTGG